>FTLJ01000908.1:0-78822 GCA_900155495.1 Porogramme epimiltina
GGGGTGGCTGGGAGGGACGGGGAGGAGTGCGATGCGGTGATGTCATGGCTAGGGTGCGATCTGCGGTGGGCTGGGGGCCTGGCGGGGGCGGGGAGGAGGATCGCGTCCGATCACGAGGGCGTTATGGGCGGGGGCACAGCCAGCGGGCAAAACGGAAGCGCCAGCCTGCGCGCATAGATCCGACATCATGCGCCTGATTCATGGCGGGTCCTGGCGCGGTGCTCTGCGCCCGCGCGGGCTCTGTATGCACATCTGCTATGGTTTGTTGAGCTCGACGCACCGTGCGGGTTCCTCGCGACGGGTGCTGGTGTTCCGCGGCTGACGCAGGTGTGGCCTGTCTCTTCTCGCCGGCGGACCCGGCGCAGGCGCGGGGACGAAGGGGGCGGGCAGACCAAGCGCAGACGGGGCCTCAGTTGGGAGGCTTCGCGTGGTGTCGTTCCTTGAAGCGGCTAGATCACTGAGCTGCCACGCGAGCAAGAGGCAGTTAGCAAGGGACGCCGGGCAGCAATCATGCCAGACTCGGCCTCCGCCCAGTCCCAGTGGGAATTCTTGAGCCTGCTCGCCCCGGGCCTCCTGCCCTCCAACCGCCCACCGCTCCCCCCGGCTCGGCCGACCTCGCCCCGCCCGCAGGTCACTCATCCTCCTCGAGCTACTTACACATACAGCTCTGCGTGTCGTCGTCGCCGCCGTTCCTCCCCTGCCCACTCCCTCGCCCCTCGCGTCCACCGGACATCGCGCCCCGTGCACATCTGTATATCAAGACGGGCAGCGCGCGCCCTCCTCCAATGCCCCGCTCCCGCGCTCGTGCCATCTGGTCTGCGCTCTCGGTCGGTCTCCTGTGGACGCACTTTCTCATCCCAAATGTCGCTGCGGAGATCGTTGAGCCGTTAGAGCAGGTGAGCTGCCTCCTTGCTGCCCTCGCCGCATTGATCCTTAAGACATCTAGGGTTTCCTGTTCGACTGGTCCGGGGATGCGGGCTCCCCAATTCCGACTGCAGGTGCGTCCCATCGATCCCTTCCTCACCTCTGCAATGTGGCCGATGCATTGAACCCGCCATTGTAGCGCAATGCGACACCTTGCACATACAATGGGGTCGAAGGTCTGCCACCGGGTACGTCCCGCCACAATCGTCAGCGTTCTTGCCGTCTTTCCCCGCCTGACGCGCGTCACGTACACGCTCCCCAGCCCAAATCCGGTCGCACCGTACTACCTTCAAATCTTCACGTCGTGAGTATGATCGTCTTGTTCACGGGCATCTCCTTCGGGTGGATTGGGTTTTGGTGTGCCTGCCTTAAGAGGCGAGAACTGATGGTACCTTCTCCAGGACGTTCATCGTGCCGTTTGTCATCCCCGCGGGGAGCGACCAGTCCTTTGTATGTTCCTTCTCCATTGCATTGCCACCGCACACATTGTTCTCACGCGAGTCGCGTCGCGTACAAGGATTGGCCTGTACCCTTCATCCCGGGAACGCAGGTGAGCGAGACCCCTCTGGACCCGCGTCTGCGGCACCGACATTGACACGCTTCTCCCGTGCTCAAGTTCCAAATATGCATGGTGAGTGGAGCGTCGGGGACCCGGATCTGCCCGTGCTCAACGCATCGGCTTCGCAGTACGCCAGCAACGGCGTGACGGGCGGATGCCAACAAATCTACACCGTCTATCAAAGACCTAATACGACGCTCAACAACCCCCCTACCTGCCAAAATCTCACCTACCCATCAGGAGCGTTGGACGTGAAGGCCACTGGCAGTGATGGGTCATGGTCAGCATACGGCTGGTACGACCAGGTAGGTCCTCAAAACGTGCGAGCCTCAAATGGCATTCTTTTCCTCTAATCCGGATGCTATAGTGCACCGATATCAACATCAAGCCTGTTAATGGCACGCCGCCATACACATACACAGTACGTTCCTCTTTGGCTGCGTAGGGGCATGCTTTAACTGTCCATCCAGGTCGCGCCTGCTCTGAGGCCACCATACAACTTTACGTCCGCCACGAGTGATGCTGTGAACTGGACCATAACTCTCGTAAGCGGGGTTCTCGAGGATTTCTGGGAACCGCTTAGTCATTATTTTTAGGCTTTTGGTCTCCCTTTCTTTTTAACCGTGGCCGACTCTACTGGCTTCTCTTGGACGAACGGCCCTATTCATGCAGGCCCTAATGGGCCCACGAGCTGTTCTTCCTCCCAAATGTGAGCCGTTTCAGCATAATTAGAGACAGACTAGTACTCACGTCCCGCAGCACCGAGGACTCGGGGCTTTCTACAAGCAACGTTGTCGGCGTCGGCGTCGGCTCCCTCGCTGCGGGCCTATTAGCGGGCCTCGCAGGCGCGTTCTTCTTCTTCCGACGGCGGGAGCGCCGCTACGCACCCGTCGGCGGCCTCGCGCTCCTGCGCAAGTCGACAGAGCAGAGCCCGCTCTCGTCCGCTGTCGGGTACTCGCAGCCGCCCTCGTCGAGCGCGTCCGGCTCCTTCGCGCACGCATTCCCGCACCGCCTCTCCGGCGCGCACATCGAGCCGTTCATCCTCCCCTCCGAGGAAGGCCTCGTCGCCGGCGCGAGCGCGGCGAACACGCCGCACAGCGCGACGTTCTCGACCCTCGCGCGCCCCCTCACCGGCGACTCGCGCGACGCGCCGCCGAGCCCGCTCTACCACCACGCGCACTCACCCAGCTCCGGCAGCCTCGGCGGCGCAGGCCCGTCGAGCACGGGCGCGAGCATCGCGTCCCCGAGCAGCACTGGCCCACCGCAGCCTGCGCGCTCGCCAGGACTTGGGTCCGGGGGCGGCAACGGCGGGGGCGGTGGGGGCGCGCAGCAGCACGTGTACGTCGTGCACCACGACGGGGGCCGGCCGCCGCCCGTGACGGTGTTCACGTCGGACGGGACGGAGGTCGTCGAGCTCCCGCCGCACTACGAGCCGCCGGCGGACGCGCGCGACGCGCGCGAGCGGGGGCTGCTCGTCGTCCAGCCGCCGCCGCCTGGCGGGCAGCAGGCGCGGCACCCGCGCGGGCTCGTGCAGAAGGCGCCGCGCGTGCCGTCGAACGGGTCATAGTGACTGCGGGTGGGGGTGTGAGGTGTTGGTGCTTGAGAGTGCTTCGATCTTCAACCTTCGATCTTTCTAGCGTAGGGGTTTTGGTATATAGTGGTACATATGCGCAAACGATGACTCTGAAGGCTCATCTGGTAATTCTCTCTCTCACTCCCATTTACGTCGATCTGCTCTCCTTCTGCACGACATGTTATGCCTATCACTCAGCGCTCACCTGTTCCCGCCATCCTATCTGCTCGACGTCTGTCTCTGTGTAGTACGGTTTCGCCTTCCCTCCCCTAACTCGCTTACCCGTTGTGCGATCCTCAGCGGGGTAGATTACTCGCACCGGTTTCTGGGCTCTGGATCTGCATCGGATGTGTTCCCTATGCTGCAGCGGCAGATCTATCATACTGTATATCTTAGCTATCTAGTACTTCCTCCTTCATTCATCGGACCCGGACCTGAGCTACACGATGGACCTGTTATTATCGTCCGGCCGGTGTGGCCGGCACACACGCGCTCCCTCCCCACGGTCTCTATCCCCTTCACGTTCGTTCTACCACCCTCCGACCGCTGGGATCATAGACGTTTTACCCCGTGTACTGATCGATATGGATGTACATGCGTATTGCGAGAACATCAGATTTTTCTATCAGGCGTGTACTTGCGTACGAACGCCTACATGTCCCCACTGCTGCCCATGCCGGAACCACAACCACATTCTCTTCGCTCGGTATCCGTATTCCGCCACCGCAGAGCAGCCCCGTGTCCCTTGGCGGGCCACCCGCGGACGCCCGCCCCCATACGACCGAATCTCGCGGCGCGCGTAGACGTCGAGAGCCTGCGCCGCTTTACGAGGTAGACTGGCTCCGAGGAAGGGTGGCGCGACAGCCGGCGGCCCCCTGTCCAACTCGCGAGCGCGTACGGAGCCTGAGCTCAGGGACAGTTCACGTATACACCGATGGGTGCGGGCCGCCAGCCGTCGCGCTCGGCGAGCCGCCGCCAGCCCGCGGGGAGCTCCGCGCCGGGGCGCGCGGGCGTGCGGATGTCAGGCTCCAGAGCTCCTGGCGGAGAAGAGGATGGGGAAGTGGTGGCTTGACCGCCAAGGAGCGCGCTCAGGCGGGCGTCCATCTCTGCGACGGTGCTCGCCGGGTCCTGGGGGAGAAAAGAGGTTAGGGGCAGGTCGAGGAGGCGGAAGGGAGTCGTGGCTGACCTGGGATATCGAAGCGGATGCGGGGTTCTGGGCGAGGATGGAGAGGGCGGCGGCGAGCTGGGGGCGTGAGGCGCACAGGGCTTGTAGAAGCGCGCTTATACTGCGAGAGAAAGGAAGGGCAGTCAGCGCTGGGTTCGTTGGGGTACAAATAAGAAGTCTAGAGACCCAAGGGACCGAGCGTTCAAGGGGAAGAGAAAATGATAGGCTTCATACTTACGCCTTGGAACCCGGCGTGCCGTTCCCCAGGACAGATACAAGGTGCACGACGATACCCTCACGGAGCTCTGCGGCCTCTTCGGCGCCGGTGTCCGTACCTACACATGCACCTGTGTCCGCGAGCCACCTCCCCCAGCCGGCGAGGCAGAGGTCGTACGACGGGTCCGCGCGTTGCTGGCCTGAGTCGGCAGCAGGGGCCGAGAGCGAGGCCGATTCTGCGCTGAAGTCGTCCGCGGGGATTGCGTCGGCGCGCTGGGCATGAGCCAGGTGTGCGGCGATGGAAGCAGCGAGGCGGAGGGAGAGCGTCGGGTGCAGTGTCTGTAAATGCGTCAAGAGCGGCGCCCAGATGGCCGTCGAGGAGCGCGGAGGGGCGAGCGTTTGGTCTGCCGGGATTCGCTTCCTATGGATACGGAACAACAGTGGTCAGTCAGACGGCGAGGGTGATATGCGGGTTCCAGCACAGGAAACTGTACTTTTTCGAGAGCGGAACGAGTACGCCCTTCTCGAGCAGCGCGTCCGCGAGGCGGTCCAGAGCCCATCGCTCCCGGGCATCCTCTCCGTCCTCATCCGCGCTGGCGTCATCCCATGCCCCCGCTCCGGGAGCAGAAGGTGCCCCGAGCTTGGCTTCGGCTATCCACCGCTCTATGGCACGCGTGGACTTCGTGATCTCCTTTCGGAATTGGACTTCGAGCGTGGCATCGCGCGTCGTTGCCTTCAGCAGGGCTTTGTACCGCTTGAGTAGCGGCGCAAGTGGGCTAAGTGGCACCGAAGGCGCTGTAGGAGGTGCTGTTGGGTTCAGGGTAGGCAGAAAGTAGTTATTTAAGAGCCATGCCATCGCCTGGGGACAAGAACACATCAGGTCACATTGGTGTGTAGCAATGAGGGGCGATCCTTCCGACCTCTCGTGCGGCATCCCGGAGGAGCTCAAGGCTAGGCAAATCTTCGTGCGTAGCAGCGTGACGTAGTTCGACCAGCCACGTTGGAAGCCCGAGTTGCTGTGCGATGCTGTGGATGGAGCGAGCATATGCGCCTAGTTGAAGGGGGTCGACGAGTCCGTTTACTAAGCGGATGACGGCAGAGGCGTAGCTCATCCGCAGGGAGAGATAGGAGGACGAGGACGCCCCGCTATTAGCATCTTGTAAAATTGCACACAGAAGTGCGTGCGCAGCCTCTAGCGCGTGCGGAAGGGGCACCGAGACCTTCCAGGCTGCGAGCTGTAATAGTGTGAGCGAGACTACTAAAACAGAGGCAGAAGAGCGACTAACCCGGTTGACTGCACGTTCTTTGGCATCCAGATCGTTTTCGTCCGCGTAAATCCACCCGCATACTTGCTCGAGTTCTGCGAGGGACTCCCAAGGAACACGGCGCGGGAGGCGCATCTTCGATAGTTGTTTTGCGTGGCTAAGCGCTAGTAGAAGATTTTGGGTCAGTATTGTCAATTGACTTGATTAAACGCCCGATGGGAGGCCACGTGGGTTCATTACGTACGGTGCAGTAGCACAGGATTCTACACGATGTGCATCCTGTCCTCGAACCTCTTCACAGTTCGTGACCGCCGCTGGCGTCTGCCGTACAACACAGCCTGTCATTGATGCTAGGCTAGCGCGGTACCGGACCTTGTGAAAATCATACAACTGACTCTCCTCCTACAAGTTACATTCGAACGCGTATCAATCACACCTAGTGCGCCAGGAAGAGGCTCAACAATGCTCATCGTAATTAAACGTACATGCAGTGCTGTCATGATCAACCTGTTGCAGAGCGAAAGCCTGCAGGCATACATCGGCAGCCGTCCGACAAACGGTACGATGGAGCCCCGGTACGCTACGCAGCATGTGTGGGCTATATTTATCTAACGCTTCCGAGGACAGAGTGACACTCTACAGGAACTGCGCCCCCAGCGCTCTGCCGATTTTGACAGCACCTACGGTCCAACACCGGACGCGGGACCTTTGCCTGCCAATGACGTTGAAACCAGCTGCGTGCGGCGCCGGGAATGTTAGGCGCTGTGTTCGGGTATGTTTCCGATGCGGTCGCTCAACCATCCAGCGCATCGCCACATGCCTTGCCGTTGGTCGGATCGCCACTCCTTGCACCCATCGACTAGCTGCCCGCCGCTAACATCGCCGTAGTTGCGGGTATGCGAACTGGGCGATGGGGTGCGGTAAACACCGCCAATCTCGGCCTCGATATATAGGGCACTATCTGTGCCTCAGTCCCAGTGCGATCCATTTGTCTGTCCTTTTCACGCCCTCCACCTTCTGACCTTCTTAGTTTCTTGTTTGCATACCTTCCTTCTACACTCATGACTAAGCTCGACGCGCGGGGCTACATTGCCATAGTGGAGATCGTGATTTATGTCCCAATTCTCTTCATCAGCCTTGCACTATCGTTCAGGCACGGTTTCAAGAGGAAGGCAGGATGGATCATGCTTGTCGTGCTGTCAATTAGTAAGAGACCTTTTCCTTGAAGATGGTTCTCATACTTACGGCTATTTGGTATCTAGTTCGAATCATCGGAGGCATAACACACGTCCTTTCCGAGTTCAACCCCACGAACATCACGGAACGCATTATTTACAGTATCATGGAGTCCGCTGGTCTATCACCACTCCTGGTCGCAAGTTTGGGCTTCCTCGGTACAGTGTGAGTATTTCCTTCTTCCACTCGCTTTTACGCCTACTGACAGCACACTGCCTCAGAGCGCAGTACTCTATCGAACAGGACCCATTAGTGCCAAGAGCCCTACGCATTCTCGGACTGGTGGGAACCGTCGCCCTTGTGCTCTCTATCATCGGGGGCACTAATGCGGGTAATGCAACCTCACTAAACGACCTCCACACTGCGACGAACCTCCGACACATCGGTGCCATCCTATTCGTTGTCGTGTTCGGCGGCGTAGCCATCATGACGAGCTATGCATGGTTGAACCACGACCGCATTCTGCAGTACCGTCGACGCGTGAGTGCACCTCATAACAGATGCTGATCGTAGGACGCTAACGCATACTTCGCAGTTGCTCAAAGGGATCACTATTACACTTCCCTTCCTCCTTGTGCGCACGGTCTACGCAATCCTCTCCTCCTTCGCGCCCTATCCCGTCACGATCGTCGATGGACATCAAGTCCCAGTCGTACCAGTCAACACCGGCCTCGGACGTTTCAGCTCAGCCTCTCCCGACTGGTGGATATACCTCATCATGAGCGTCGTCGCGGAGTACGCGGCGGTGCTCGTGTACACTACGTTCGGGATGCTCACCCCGCTGGCCAAGGATATCCCCGCGTACGACAAGGCACCGACAGATTCGTACGAAGGGCACCAGATGGGCTCGTACGCGCCTGCGTACGCGAACCAGCAATCACAGTACTACGCTTCCAGGTGATTGGGGGAGCAGGAGGTTGGACGAGGTCGTGTACGATTACTTTATTTTTTCGGATTCTGCACAATACATCTAGTATATTATACTTCATCGACGGCCTACACTATCAAACGGTACGATTCTGGCGACCCCTACTAGCTGAGGCAGACCTGAGACGTGTATCATGAAATTTGCATATTTAATCGCGAAGACTAGCTGGAGAGATCGTAGCCGTCTCACATCTTGCTCCATGATTGATGTGTATGGGCTCTGGCCGATGGGGGAAATAGCATCATGTAGTAGACAGCACATAGTCAAATTTCAGAAAATTTCTTCCGCAACGAAAACACCCCAGCCGTATGTCAAACTCCACCCATGCCATGGTGCCAAGGTTCGTGCCAACTCATTCTAAGATAGAGAGACTAACCAGTCCACATACTCAAGCACCGACATGCAGACCTTGACCCTTCACATGTTCTCCCATGGTCTATCTTCGAGGTGGCACGAGACCAGCCCGTTCGTCACAAGTTCGTCCACGCTGGCATGCGATCTTCACAGCAGTGAGAGAAAGAAGAAGCGTGTATTGCAAAAGGGATGTGCGAGCTACATAGTCAAGCACTTCCCACACCGCACACGGCTTGCGCCGTGCACGACGACGGGAGGCGCTCCGGCTTAATTGAACTCGGCGGTCGGCGTGCTCTGCCCTCTGGCCCACGGGTACCCTAGGTCACATGTCGCGAGACGAGAGACGGAGAGTTGCTCAGAGACGAGCCGTGCGCGCGCGCGAGGCGGCGACAGGAGCTGCAGCGAGCGGTGGTGAGGGTTTCAGAAGAAGAGAGAAAAAGCGCGCGAGCGTGGGATGAGGTGGATGTAGACGCCCGAGAAGCCGCATATGGCAGGTATATGAGGCGCGACAGGAATGTCGTCATTGGCGATCGCCCCAGCCCCACTGGCAGTCCCCAACAGCCTATTCGAGATGTTCAGCCGTCTGCGCACACTCGCCCACCAGCTCGCCCCCCGCATCCGCACCGGTAAAATGTCGACGGTGCACAACAAGAACGTGGCCTGCTGCTCAATCCCCCCCGTTGAGTCTGACTATACTCCCAAAGGCACTTTCAAGTCCTATGGAGGCTTCAATAAGGTCAGGAGACACCGACGCACTGGCTAGAGTATATGCGCGGATGCTTATGAACGGGACGTCCACACCTCCGTGAATGCATGTCTCAGGTATACGTAACCGGCCCCGAGACCCCCGGAAAGCTCGCCATTGTCTGCGTGTATGACATCTTTGGGTGAGTATCGCGGTTAATGCGATTCGTCTGCCATGCCGAACCATAGAGCTAAACCGCGATCCAGGTTCTGGCCCCAGACCCAGCAGGGTGCAGACATCATTGCCCAGAAGCTCAACGCGCAGGTGCTCATGCCCGACTTCTTCGAAGCGGGAGAGCCTTGGCCGCAGGACAAATTCCCGCCCCAAACAGACGAGGAGAAGGCCGAACTGCAGGCGTTCTTCGGCGGACTTGCGAACCCGGCGGATGCTGTCGCCAAGCTACTTAACGTCGGGAAGGCACTTAAATCCGAGGGAGTCGAGTTTATTGGTGTCTACGGATTCTGTTGGGGTAAGTACAGGCAATCATATATCATCTAGGGGTCTAGGCATCACCGACAAGGAACTAAAGGTGAATATTGTCAGGCGGAAAGGTGACCATTCTTTCTGGCTCTAGCGAGGACACCCCCTTCGGGGCGGCGGCGGCCGTCCATCCTGCGTACGCCGAGTCACTCAGAGCCGTTGCTCCGACCCACGTTGATCGGGCAATGACATAGAATGCTCGCACACGGAGATGTTACGAACCTCACGATTCCCTTGGGATTGTATCCAAGCAAAGACGAACCTGTGGATGAGGTCAGTCGAGATCAATCCGGGTTAGTGGTAATTCATGAACTCACCTGAGCTGCACATCTATCAGTCTAAGCAAATACTCGAAATTATCTCCAAGAAGCCTATCTCGAAGAAGAGCGATTATAAGCTCTATGATTCGTGCGTCGAAGCTTCTAGCAGCTTGGGGTACCACCAATCATTCACTGACTGTCCTGCATGCAGTTTCCACGGGTTTGCTGCCGCGCGTGCGAACCTGAACGACGCCGACAATAAGAAGCAGTACGTGCGGCCATCCGCATCTTGTGCGGGAGCATTGCTGACTTCTCCGCGTCCGTGTGAAGCTACGAGGACCTATACGGCCGCCTCGTCGGATTCTTCAGCAACGCGAGTGGCACCCCCGTGGAGTGAATGGTGCCGTCGAGCGGAATGCATGAAGATAATACGATATTGTTGTACACGTGAGCGGCGGGAGTATACTGTTGTACATTTATCCTTTTCATTGTCCGGGAGCGGAGGAAGTTGTAAGATTAGTGGAACCCAATGATCGAAAGGGGATTGCCGTGGAAAATGCGGGAATGGGCGCTCTATCCAACCGCTCGAGAGGCGTCCTAATTGCACCGGACTAGTGCAGGGTATTCAGAATGCCGCTCGGGAGCTGGTCACTAACTTTCATCATCCAGAAGGGTCCTGCCGGGTCATCTGCGGGGGTTCTATGTCAGTACAGAGTTCACATGCGGCCCTACCACAACCACAGGGCCCACCTCGATCATGTTGGGCACCGGTCCAGATGCCAGCAACGCCAGCTGCGCTGCAGACGTGGCCGATTTGTACACCTTCCGCGCTGCGTAAAGGAGGTCAGCTGAGGGTCTTCGACGGCCGGCGAGGACGCCGAGGCGGCAACGCTCACCTCCACTGCATTCGGCCGTCGTACGTCGTGACCTAGAGAACCACGCAATTCAGCTCCCGCAGCGGCAAGAACGGACGCACTAACTCCACTCACGAACTGCCATCGCACCGCGCCGTCCGCGAGCGTGCTCACTTTTCCGCGCACGGTCGCGATCCCGTGCGACTCGCCCGCGAAGTAGAGCGTCGGGAACGCAGGGTCCTCCGCGTCCGCGAGCGTGCACGCGCCGTCGTCGGCCGTGTCTGTCTCGCCGGGGCGTGGATGTGCCCGCGAGGGGTCGATGGGGATCTGGTCCGACTTGCTGAAGTACTCGTCGCGCGAGATGAGCGCCAGGGTGAGCTCCACGGGGCGCAGCGCCTCATCGTACTGGTCGTCGAAGAAAGAGGGGTCGTGTGGTCCGGGTGGGAGCATGCTATACTAGATATTCGGAGAGATGCGGTCAGCAATAGGGTCACGGACGGCGAACGAGAACGATGACAAGCTCACGTTGAACGTGTATAGATCGCTGGGGAGGGTGATCGTTGTCAGCCTTGAGAACAAAGAAGGGCGAGCTCCTTACCGGTAGTCCATAAAGCACACAAACCGTCGCCACTTGCCCGTCACGCCCGCCCAATCCTCAGGGGCACGTTCTGCCGCCCCGACAGCCGAGTACGCGCGGAGCGCGTCGAGCTGGAAGAGCGGCCGCTTGTAAAACCCGAGGCTCGCGAGCTGGATCTCGCGCAGCTTGAGGCCGACGACGTTCAGGACGTGCTCGACGTGCTCCCAGTCCGTGCGTAGCGTGCGCCCGTCGAGGCGGAACGGGCCCCAGAGCGTCTGCGGGCGGTAGCGGCGCATGTCGTACACGAACGCGCGGCTCGCGCGGCGGGCGGCGGCCATGCGCGCACGGCCGTCCGCGTTGAACGAGGACTCGTGCGCGAGCGCGACGCACGCGCGCAGCCGGCAGCGCTGCTGGTACGGGCGCTGGTAGCGCTCGGGCAGGTACTGCACCGTGGACACGTCGAGCGTGCGCAGCTGCGGCGGCGTTGGCGGCGCGGGCGCGTTTGCTTCCTCATCATCGTCGTCCTCGTCCGCGCCGCTGATCGGGGGCGAGCGCGGCCGCGGCGGGGGGCTCGGCGGCTCCTCGCGGACGACGGTCCACACGGGGACGGTGTCGAGCACGCGCGTGTCCCGCAGGACACGGTCCAGCCAGCGGAGGTTCTCCGAGCGTGGGAGCGGATCGCTGCTGTCCTTGTCCTTGTCCTTTGGGGCGTCCTCTTTCTGTGCGCTCGGCGGCGCCGGCCCCGCGGGCGGGCCCTGAGCAGGAGCGGTCGCGGGCCGCGGCTCGCCCGAGCCCTCGTCGGCGGAGGCTGGGCTCGCGGTGTCTATTGCAGAGAGGAAGGCCTCGTACGCGCTTTGCAGGACGGCGGCGTCCGTCGTGCCGGAGGCGGCGATGAGCTCGGCCTGCGTTCGGCGCTGGAGCTCTGTTCGCCACGCGATGGCGGTCGTTGCTTCTGTGGGGGCGTCCGAGGACGGCTGCGTAGGGGTATCTAGCCTATCATTGGGGAGAGGTACGGCCTTGCGGAGGTCGTCGAATGGTCGTCCGAGGTAGAGCTCGCGCCATAGGTACTGGTCGTCGGATTGATAGACAAGTTGGCGGACGAATCGGCAGGAGCGCGCAAACCGCTAGAGTATCGTCAGCTGTGAGCCCCGCAGCATCCGTTGGCGAAGGTAGGAGCGCGTACAGAGACATCTCGAGGGTCGCAGAATGTCAGGATCCTCTCGATGACCTCGGTTGGGAGAGTTTCGAAGGCGGTAGGAGCGCCGGCGCCCGATAGCATGAGGATGCCGGCAGTGGCGCTGCGGCCGGTGAGGTCCTCTGCGGTGGCGACGGGGCACATCATGGTGAGGGTACAGGAGGCACTTTGCCAGCAGGCTCGTTGCGGGTTCGAGTTCGTGGCTTCTTCTGACCAAGCATGTGGCTTGTCGTACTTATATTGGGTCGGCCCGAGCCGCCCGCCGGATGTCTGTACTACATCATGGAGCGGAAAAGGAAGGCGTCATGGTTCGAACAAGGGGGCGAGAACTATGATGGAATACACGGCGAGGCACCAAGGGGTGCAAATTATACGCGAACTATCTATACACGTTGCCCAGAACGACAGGACACGAAGCGAACCCAAACAACATGATTTGTGGTAACCGGGATCGGAGGGGAAAAGGAACCGAGGATATCTGCTTAGGCCAGTCCGGGAACACGGACAACCATGAGGACTGATATCGCGAAGAAAAACAGGAGAGCCTTGTCAAAAAGTGTCGCCTCGTCCATGTACCACCCAGCAAACTGTTCCAAGCGCGATGCAATCCACTCGAAGGGCAACCAGATCCAGTCGGAAACGGCCCGGCAGCGAAGGAGGGGTTGAGGCGGGGCGGGGCTACCTCGAGATGCAGCCCGGGCGGCGATCTGGAGCGCGGACGCTGGGTCGACATGAGAATCAGGCCCAGCCTCGGTATTGAAGCCAAGCCCAGTCAGAGTAGGGTAAATACTGTTCGCAGACAGGGCGTCATCGGAGGAAGTCGGCGTAGACGCATGGGCCGCTCGTGGCTGTGTAGCGGTCCCTACCGCAACTGTTCTAGACCCAGTTACCAGAGAGGATGCGGGCACAGGGTGGCATCGGCCGAAGCTTGAAGTAAGTCCGACGGGGCGAGTGGATGCAGGGGTTCCGGGGAATAAAGAGGTGTCGGCCCAGTCAGAGAATGACGAGCAGGGACCAGGATCTTGAGAGTTCCCAAGAGGTCTGAAAGGAGCAACGCCAGTGTCGGAATCATCCGCATAAATCAAGACGTTCGAGAAGCGCCTCGTGTGGTTGGTCTCGCACCGCCTACGCCTGACCGGCGGGGGATAGCGATAGGGCTTCAAATTCATCGCGGAGCGGAGCGGACGCGGGGTCGCTGGCTGTGGGAAGGAGTTGCATGAGCTTGGTATGCGAGTCGGGAAGATGATCATCAGGACGCACCTGCACACTGGGGAGATAGGCGGAGTCAGGCAGAATGAGCTTCGGCAGGGTGTTGGATCCTCCCTTGTTCCCGACCCCATCGTGCCAATGGACGTTGCGAGGAGATTTGCTGTGAGTTTGAGTTCGCTCCCTTTGAAGCGCCTCAGTCTCTTCGTCGCTATGCTCTTCGTCCTGTACGACAGACCCCTTCAAAAAGGTACGGCCGTCCTTGGGAGAACTTGAGAGGGGGGCGATGTTGCGTGCGGAGATTTCCCGAAGGCTTTTGTGTGACGGCAAAGGCTGCACTACCAGAATCTGGCTGCGGCGGGGAACCTTCTTGAAGACCGAGGGGCGAAAAACAGCAGTTGGTTTCCCCTATAGCCACCACGTTGACATAGACTGAATCGCGTAAAAAAGACATGCTCGAAAGTCACTTACGGTCGTCTGGGTCTTGTTCTCGTGCTCGTTTGCTTTTGTAACCCCTCGCCTCAAATCTCCCACCCTGTCCCCGCCGATGGCCTTCTTCGTTGATGCGGATGCGTCGTGCTCTTGCCGCCAGGAAAGTCCTATGTCTTTCCCGAGACGACGAGTGCGATTGCTCGCACGCGTGCCATACGAGTGGATAGGCGTAGGCGCGTCTGGAGTGCTAGGGCTTCTAGACCGCCTCGGCCGCTTGCCTGAACACCCAAGGTCAAGGTGTAAGTGCTCTATCCTTACACGCCAAAGGGTACAGATACACTCACATTGAAGAGGGTCGCTGGTCAAGTCCAGGGGGGCGACTGAACGGGCGTTCTGGCGCTGTCTACGCGAAGCCATGAGGGTGGCGGAGAAGAGGCTGGTGGGGGTGAACGCACGACGCCGGGCGAGGTTGTTCGGTCACCTGGCCTTCACAAGTTCTGCTTGATCAATGTCACATCTTGTCGTCCCGTCAGCGACGCGTGAAATATTTGGAGCAACACCAATAGCACTCACTTCACCCCTTGAGGCATGGCTCGTCGTGATCGTTGCGTGCTTTGTGCTCACACAGAAGGTGTTGCCGTAGCTTCGCGGTGGCGTTCCTTCCTCCGGCTTCTGTTGGCCTGTAAGTATAGTCAATCAAGCAGTTTTCGTAAGGTCGCCTCATGGTTGGACCAAGCCGAAGAACTCGGAGAGATGAAGGAGGAACGTTTGAACTGGTGACGGCGCCGGGTTCTCGAAATAACTTCCCTTCGCGCCAAGAGACGGCGACGACTACACGACGGCGGCCGCGTGCAGACAGGCTGGTGAAAAGTAGATGACTCGGATGGATGCTAGAAGCTGATTTCTCTGCTCGGCCAGGTGGACGGTGGCGTTGCAAGAGAGCATGAAACACGAGCAGGCCGATTCGCCGTCGCCATGAGTGGAAAACCCGACGGCGCCGCGACGGTGGATTCCAGGCCAGCTCGGGCGCGGCCGAGGAGGATCGCTGCTAGATCAGAAATGGGGTCAGTCACGCGACGTCCCCGGATTTGATCTGCCCTGTTTTGCCTCCCACCCATCCTGCGTCTACTGTATATGTCCAGTCTTCGACCCCACCGCCCGCCCTATTCCAACGCGGCTTGGCCGGCCACAGACGTCAGCACCCCTGTAAACGCGAGGAGCGTCCCGCGGCTGTCCTGGTCGCCGTCGACCCCAGCGACGATGCGGGGCGGCGGGGTAGGAAGAGGAGAAGGCGGCGGAGAGGCTGACACGGCCACGGGACGGGACGACCATTGTCGCGCCCCGTTCTGCTATTCCATCGATCCCGTCCAGACGTCGCCGGCGAATGTGCGGACTCAATTTTTTCGCCTGGTCCATGGCAGCGCCCGCGGGCCCCACACCAGACCCAGTCAGAGTCATATTATTCGCAGCAACCGCTTGCGACGTTCGCTCGCCCCTCCCATCGCACCCGCTTCACCTACCACCTCGCCTCGCCATATGCGCCCGTCCTCGCCGGCGTGCTGACCGACCCGACCTCGATCCTCTTGGCTGACTTCAGAGTCCCGACTCCCGACTGAGCCATGGCGGCGGCTGGCAGCACTCCACCCATTCTCCACCGTTCGCCTCTCCCGGCGCGGGCCAGCTTCGCGCTGCGTGAGTTCTGCCGCGTTCCGCTTCACTTGAGAACCCGAGCTAACATGTTGTCCCGACCTATTCTAGGCGACGCGAACGACCAGTGAGTGCACCCCTTACTGTCTTCGCCGTGTCCGTCCGATGCGAGAAGCGTTCCTGCTTAGGTTCGACGGTGGAGATGTCTCTTTCATCGCCGTGTGTGGCATCCTCGTCTTCTTCATGGTTCCTGGAGTCGGTGAGTTCTTCCCCTATACGTTAGTGGCCACCCAAACCCATACAGACTCCGCTCCCTTCAGCCTTCCTGTACTCTGGTCTGTCAAGACGAAAGAGTGCGCTGTCCCTCGTTTGGGCCGTCGCGGCGAGCAATGCCATCGTCATATTCCAATGGTGGTTCTGGGGCTACTCGCTCGCCTTCTCCCCCACCGCGACAAACGGCTACATCGGCAACCTCCGCAGCTTTGCCCTCCGCAAGGTCCTCGGTGACCCGAGCCCGGGCTCACCGCTCATCCCCGAGCTGCTTTACAGCTTCTACCAGATGGAATTCGCATGCGTGACCGTCGCGATCCTGATGGGTGCGCTCGCTGAGCGCGGACGCGTCCTTCCCGCGATGATCTTCACCTTCATTTGGATGACGCTAGTTTATTGTCCCATAGCTTGTTGGGCATGGTCGGTGAACGGTTGGGGTTTCAAGTGGGGTGTGCTGGACTACGCGGGTGAGTTCAGACCCTTCATTCTCCCCCTTGCCGCCTTCCTCACCCACCCACTCGCATCAGGCGGCGGTCCTGTCGAGATTGGGAGTGGCATCTCAGGCCTAGCATATTCGTGGGTGCTCGGGCGGCGGAGCGAGCGCGAGCTGCGCAACTTCCGACCACACAACGTCTCGCTTGTCGCGCTCGGCACGTTCGTCCTCTGGTTCGGCTGGCTCGGGTTCAACGGCGGCTCTGCGTTCGGCGCGAACCTGCGCGCGGTCATGGCCATCTGGAACTCGATGATTGCCGCAGCGATGTCCGGCGTCGTTTGGTGCGTGCTCGACTACCGCATCGAGCGCAAGTGGACCATGGTCGGTTTCTGCTCGGGCACGATCGCGGGCCTCGTCGCGGCAACGCCTGCGTCTGGTTACATCCCCCAGTGGGCGGCGTTCGTGATGGGCATTGTTGTGGGTGCCGTGGCCAACTACAGCACCAAGCGTACGTACCATTGACCGCATCCAATATGAGGCGGGGACTGACAGAACCTAATAATGCAGTCAAATTCCACCTCAGAATAGATGACGCGCTGGGTAAATCAACTGCGCCCCCTTTTATGGCTGCGCTGATGCCTGAGCTGGCTTGCAGATCTGTGTGCCGAACACGCGATTGGCGGGATCCTCGGTCTCCTCTTCAACGCTTTCTTTGCCGACAGCGAGATCATCGCGCTAGACGGTGTCAACACGAGCGCTAATGGTGGTTGGCTGAACCACCACTGGAAGCAGCTGTACATCCAGGTCGCGTACATCGTTGCATGTTCTTGCTACGCCTTCGTCGTCACCGCGGCCATCGCGAAGTGCATCGACCTCATCCCTGGACTCCACCTCCGCGCGTCGGCTGAAGACGAGGCGCTCGGTATGGACGACGCCGAGGTGCGCTTCCGGCCTGACCTTTCCCTTACGTCCACCCCGCTGACCCGCCCCTCTTCTCGCACAACAGATCGGCGAGTTCGCATCAGACTACATCGAGGTGCGTCGGGACTACACGGACTGGACGATCCAGTACAACCCGAAGAGCGGCCTCAGCTCGGAGCCGTCCGTCACCGCCGCGGGCGACCGCCACGGCGTGCCCGACGCGCAGCTCGCGAACGGCGGCAGCGAGCCCAAGAACCTCTCTGCGGCTGCGGAACCGACGCTCCCTTCGATCTCGGAGAAGCCCGAGAACGGGAGCGCTGCGGTAGGGAACGGGATAGGGCCGTAGCACACGCGTGGAAGTCGCGGTTCTGCGGGTCCCCTGCCGGAGGCAGTGCGTCGCTCGTTTGGACGGCTCCGGTGCGGATGCGCGAGGAAAAGTAATCTATGGGATCGGTCTTTGGCGGTGCTACTTTCTTTTTTACGGTCATATGGAACGGGGGCGGGCTCGTTGCTGTCGGCAGAGTCGCACCTCTGGCCTGCATGCATTTAAATGCAATGATGTACGAAGTATATACTAGGGGACGTTAGATGGTAGTCGGAGAAAGCCGTGGTTCGAACAAGACTGCGACACTCAGCCTCCGATGAATGAACAACATGATTGCAAGGTGTCTAGAGGTGTCTAGATCTAGACAGGGAGGTCAGATGTGGTTGTGCATGCCGTTCGGTGGCGGAAATTGTAGGCGTATTGGAGTAAGAATTGAATTAGAGGACTCAATGAGCGGCGGGCGGGGTACGTCATCTCAGCATCATCTCAGCATCCCAAGGATCATGTGGGCGAAGGAGGTGAGGGACCGAGACTCATGACTTAGCCCCTGCACACCTCGATGAGACGTTAGTACGAACATGGCGACTGCCGTGGCCACCTTGGGCGGGCGTGCTGTTGAGTGGGGATCTAACTTGACATAACTGCCCAGTCGGCATCGAACCACACCAAGCATTCACACAGGATGCACTTCACTGTGCATGAGTACAACAACAGAGCGGAGCATGCATATGCAGGAACAACGAGACTACAAGCGACGCGGCAGCCTGGGATGCAGTCGCCGTGCACACAGTACACGCCAGTGCGCGACGCGCCCCTACCGCCAGTACAACAAGTGGTGCCATCATAATGCATAACGCGTGCCATGGGATAGTGTGGTGGCGGCCGCCGCCGTCACGGACGGCGGGCCTGTGGGGTGTAAGGAGGGACATGGGAGGGTGGGCGGTCGTGCATGGGGTGGGGTGGCGCAGTGGAGAGGGGGCGAGGCTGTGGTAGGTGCAGCACGTCAGTGGGAAGTTCGTCAAGCGGGAGCTCAAAAACACTCACGCATACAGGGGCAGACAGGCGGGGGCGGCTACTACCTCGGCCAGTACGTCGTCGTCGTCGTGGGCAGCCGGCTGCCGCACGACCGCACCGAGCGTAGGCTCGTGCCCGACTTGACCGAGCGCAGGCTCGCCGCACTGCTGCTGCTGCTGCTTCCGCCGCGCGGGTGGGGGCGCGGCGCCGTCGCCGTCTCGCACAAGGGGAACGGGCCCGAGATCGTCGGCCGCCCCGGCACGACACCCTTCTTCGTCTTCGCGCGCCCGGAGCCCGGTTTGGAGCCGGGGGGCCGCGACGAGGTCGAAGGGGGTGGAGTAGAGGAGGATGAGGAGGAGCCGAAGAGCCACTTGAAGCTGAAGAACCCGCTCAGCCCGCGGGCCTTTTTCGGAGGGGGCGGCGACAGGCACGTGGCGCCGGGCTCGCGTGCGTCGCGCCCCGGGTCGTGATCGTGGTCGTAGTCATCGTGGTAGTCGTCTTCTTCGTAGTGGATCGTGGGCACGTCCAGGAACTTCACCGACGGCGCGCCGCGCCGCCGCGTCCGGACAGACTCGCTCGAGGAGAGGATCGACTTGGCTGGCGCGGGGCGGGTGCGCGAGGACGCGATCGAGGACACGGAGCCTGCGCGCTTGCGCGTCGTCCGCGATGGCGATGGCGGTGTCGAGGGGAGGGCGAGGCTGCTCGAGGTGGCCGAAGACTTGGACGCGCTCGGGCGCAGACCGATGAGTCCCGTCCAGAACGACTGCGGGCTGTCGTCGTCTACCTGAGCTTGCTCAGGCGGGCGGTCCGACGATGCCCAGCCGCTTGAATAGGCGATCGCCGCGGAGACAAACGGGATCTCGGGCATTTCGTCGTATTCGGGGATGGAATCCATCGATATCTGCGACGACGAGGAGGCATCGCTGTCCGTTGCGGACGGTGTGGGGGGTGTCTGTGGCAGCAGTTGAGGGCCACGCCAGGGAAAATATGATAGAGGATGTACTCACCAAAGAATATGACATGGAGACGGCGGTGTATTGCGTAGTATCTTTCATTTGGGTGCGGCGCTAATTTCCGCTACTCGTCACAAGAGAGCGATTTCAGGGAGACAAAGGGAGCTCACAGATGATGATGGTCCTCCGCGAGTGGTGCGCGACGATGTTGAGGCACCCCAAGAGGACTGCTGCAGCTAGCTTAGAAAGGGTGATTGCATGAAAGAATAGATGATGCACTCACGTTCTCACCGCGACCCGAATGCTGCCAATCTGCCCAAATGCCGCCGTCGCACTGCGGCACAGCGTAGTAACTGCTGGTGTTCTGCATGGCTGAAGGATGGACGCTGAACGGATCCGTTCAGCTGAATGGAGGGAGGAAGAAGAGTGAGGGGAAGAGGGATAAAAGACAAAAACTTACCCAAGCGGGGGGCAGGGGGGATATGGCAGGAGGCAAGGTGCGACCCCAAAGACTCGGATGGTGGATCCGGCCTTTACGCTACCCACACGTGCGGTCCTCCGTGCGCATTCCAGGCGTCAGGATGAAGCGCAGATAGGATAGACTCCCGAGTCATCGGCTTCCAGGACGCATCGTGTTCGAGGCGTGTATCAGCCGGGAGAACACGAGGCACGTGGACGTACCGAAATTACCGCTTGGGAGGGATTGGCAAAGAAGTCCCAGGGTGCCCGTCCGACGAAGGGAAGTGCCACAAGGTCCCCAGGCCCAGCTCACAGGCAGCATTCTCGCTGCGGAACGTAGGTGGACGAGTGGACTTGGACCCAGGAGGATGTCCGGAGGCGCCCGTGGAACGGAACGTGCGGGAACGCCGGATCGCCCCTCGTCATAGAAAGCAATCCACCCGCCTGCCGCCCGACGGTTTCCAGCACTGGCAGTGCACGCGGGGTACACGAGATGTTTGCACCGCACAATAGCAAGGCTGTTCGATAACCGCGGGTGGGGCGGCCGGGGATCAAAACGAGGCCAATCGAAGCGAGGGTGTGGCCGTTCATCGTAATGCTCGGAGTGACGCAACGGACCACGGTGCATCCATGGAGGACTTCGGACTGTACATAATTAATGCCGGTGTTCAACGCGGAGTATCTCATCTGCTAAACGAGATGTAAGCAGGTGGCAATGGGGGAAACGCCCAACGCTTGAAGGCCACGGGCAACTTGAAGGTCTGGGACGACGAAGGCGAAAACCGGCACAAAATAAAACTGCGGGTAGAGGAATGACCAAGTTCACACCCGGGCGTAGTTGCGTGCGGAACACACACTTTCTACTAGTGAGACCGGGTACGCCAAACGTACCCTTCACGGCGAATGAAATCAAACGATCACCGAGATGAGGTGGAGCGGAAAAGAATATTAAAAGTGAAGTAAGTACACACACTATAGTCTATCCCCCGATGTGCGCAATCATATCCTGAATGGCTCGTCAACGTGCAGCCCACTCCATATACCCCTTGCGGCCTCTGTCCGACTCTCCACCGACAACCGCTTGAGAGGTTTGATTTTTGCGCCCGAAGAATCGAGCAAGAGCTGGACTTTGTTTGCAATCCCGTTGACCTCGAAGCCCTTGAGGCCAATCACCTTGTCACGGTTGTTGACTACATGACGTCGCAACATGTAAGCGGAGAGCAAGGAATAACGGAGTGGACGTGCTCACTGTAGAAACCGCGTATAACGGGTTCACGGTGACTCCTCTGCCTCACGACAAACTCGACATGGGGATTTGCGCGTGCTAGGTCCTCCAGGTGATTATGGAGGTAGGTGCGGAGGTTGGTTGAGGACGTGTAGTTGTCGCAGTACTCGAAGACCACTTTCCGCGCCTGGGGGATAAAGGCTCCGTGCCCGTTGGCAGGAAGAGCGGTCTGTGATGCACGAAGGAAGGGCTTGAGAGCAGGAACTAGTTTGGAGGCCATAAGGACAGCGGGTTCAGACCAAGCTCAATGCTGGCCGAAGGAGGGGTGGTGGCCGGTGCGGTTGTCAAATAATGGGAAATACAATGATTTCGGGAGTGGAAGTCAGAGTTTCGGAGTTTGAAACTAGAGTGTTAAGCGAGGGCGATTCTCCGACGACAGCGCTTGTCTCTCCCCAGCAGTGTCGACGCGACTGAAATCCACCACGGGACGCGTCGAGCAAGACGCGTTCGGATCTCCTGCTCATCGACCAGCCCAGCCACCTGCGCGCCTTCCTCGCTCGCCCTCGCGGCGTCATCCACTTCCTCACTCCTGCTCGCCATGGCGCGCGCGACTCGCTCTACTGCTGCCACCCACGAACCCATAGACAAGCAACCCGACTCGTCTCCTCAATCTTCCCGTAAAGGCGCGTCCAAGAAGCGCAAGCGCAACTCAAATGCAGAGAACGACGAAACGCTCCCCGTCAAGCAACCTCGTACTGACGGCAAGACTGAAGGTCCCCCAGGACCCGAGGGATATGTGGAAAACAAGGAGACCACCGAGCTCCCGAGTAGCGGTCACGTTCCTATCCTCAGCACGGATGCCGCCAACATCCTGGATGTCCTAGAAATGTGCGTACAGCGCCTACCGCTTCGGACCTCTTCCCTCATTGCCGTGACAGGGTCGATACGCAAGGCCTTTTGGATCGCGTCTTCCCACTTCCTATCGGCCATGAAGATGGCTCCCAGTTTGGGTCACACTTGGCCTCAACCTCAACCATGGTCTCCTTGCGCACGCTGCTCAAAACGCCATCGCAATACCCTTTGAAAGTCCTACAGGTATGTCTTATCTGGCCCGCTTGCAGTTTCCTTCGGTTTATCGAGCACGCCACCCCAGGCTGCAGTCAAACATATATACCCCATTTCCTCTCATCCCCGTTTTCGACCATCGGAAACAGCGTCGCAACAGCTACGCTTCTGTCAGCTCGCGTCTTCTCTCTTAGATCAAGCCTCCCATAATACAGCCCCTATTCCCCTCAATGTACCCTCCATCATTGACGACACGGCCACGAACGATGCTGCGGTACCTCCGTCAAGTACTACCACATCCACCGTTGGCGTCAAGCCACATAAGTTTGCCCTTGTCCAGCACTTGCCAACTGGGGACTGGTGGACGTCTGCGAGCCCCGGCGTTCCAACAATGGACGGGAGCGGCAAGGAACTCGCATCCCTCTACACAGCTAGGGCAGAACGAGTCTCTATCTTCCCTGCTCCGTCCGGTTCCCAACTCGCGCGCAAAGGGACACTCGGCGACTATGTTGTCAAACGGGTCTCGGGCGTAGTCCCACACAAAGCTCCCACACCGCGCCGAGTCAGCTGCGGTAAGTTCCTCGATTACGGCCCCTACGCAAGCTTCGCTCCGAGCTTCGATCAAGACGGCGTCGAAGTTGGCCGAATCGGGATGGGCGAGGTCATCTACAACCAGGAAATGAAACGTAGGCTCCGGGCAGCCGTCAAGGGCAAACGACGAGCCTTCCTAGCAGAACGGGAGACCTCCACAGAAGATGTTGTGATGGAGGACGGTTTGTCTAGCTCGGACTCCGCCGTTGCTGGCCCTTCAAGCAAGATGGCTGAATTGACAAAGGAGCTGGAGTCGCTGCTTCCATCCGAGGAAGTCGATGCAATCAAGGCTTCACTGGGATCGCTAGAAATGGAGCTCGCCGTTGACGAGCTTCTGCAGCGGAATGCGAAAGCGCTTCAGCGATTGGAAGAGCTACAACTGCAACGATTGCGTGCGCAGGGTGGCGGTTCGAGTGTGGTGGAGATTGGTTCGGAGGAGTGGGATGTCGGTGCGTACATATGTTTTATGCTCACCCATCACATTCTCAAACTTTACTTTTCCAGCACAAGGCATTACCGACTCATTGGTACTACTGGCTTCCCTCAGGCCACGGCCCTCCAACGGAGACCCTGACAGAGCCCCCCTCATCCCCTCCGCTTCGGCATTACGCAAGTTGCAGCGCACTCTGCCTCTTGAAGCCACGGAAGGATGGTATGGCACCCTCCCGGAGGGTCGTACAGTCGCGTTCCATGACAATACGACCCTCCACATACGTACAACTCCTGTCGCCGCTGCCAAATCCACCACAGCTCCTGCTACTCCAGCTCCTAAGTCCATAAAAAACCCCTCACCTCACAACTTCCATCCCTTCGCCAGTGGCTACCATCCCTCTCAGTTCCTCGCTGCATATGGGGCGTACGCTCACGGTCAGACATCCTACTACTCGAGTGCCGGCTACGCCACCTCAGCACCGCAAGCAACACCGCAGGCGATACCACAGGCAGCACCGCAAACAGCACCGCAAACAGCCCCGCAAGCAGCCACGCAAGCGACACCGCAAGCAACACCTCAAGCAGCTCCCCAAGCAACACCACAAGCAACACCACAGTACACCCCCGAGCAATATGCGGCGGTGTATGCATGGTTCCAGAACGCGGGGCGTTCCGTCCAGTCCGCACACGCCGCAGGTGCTCTCAGCGGTCACTTTGGTGGTACGACCGAGCAGCCCCAACCCCAGCGCGCGGTTGCAAACACGGTGGTGTCCTCTGCCAAGCAACAAGCCGCCGCGGGTGCATCGAACGGGGCGACAACGGCGGGCGGGCAAGTGCCGACGCTTCCTCCGCACATGCGCAGCGCTGCGGGAGGTGCGGCGACGCCTGCGACGCCCCCCCCGGCTTCGCCCGCAGCTGCAGTCGCAGGCTTGTACGGAGGGTACTATGGGGGCTACGTAGCCCCAAGATGAGGAGGGGCGCACGCTTTCACCTTGGCTACTTTATTAGCGTAGTATGAGGAAGCGCACACAGCTTTTAATCCTTTCCTGACGCCTTACTTCGTTCATGTCCGTCGGTGTCTTCTCTTCTGAGTACCGTAGTAGTCCCGCAGAATGTGCCATATGCCAGCGACAGGTTGTTTTAGTACCGTTTCGATCAGTACGATACAATGCCATTACGCCTCTTCACCGAGGCATTCCCATGCACAGTACGCCCGACACATGTACAATAACCAACATAGAACATACGGAGAGATGTCTTCTGCCGTCTAGGCTCTCATTCCCACTCAATCGGGGAGGAGGAGCTGACTTCCCAGCATAAGGGGGGCCCCGCATAAGCGGCCGCCGCCTGAGTCTGACACGGCAAACCACCCCCTCAACGCCTCGGGCGCGAGCCCTACCTGAGGGGGAAAGCATCCGATCGCAACCTCGACCGTCGGAGAGCAACGATAGAGAACAGCGAGGACGAGGGAAAGACGTGTGCGGCACTCGGGCCAGAGCGCGACGGGTATATAAACAATTTTTGGCGCCGCCCGGTGCCGCCCAGATGTCCGGGGTCACGCGACCTGTCTTCCCTTCTACGTCCTATCGACTAGCTCGCTGTATTCAATATTTGTGTTTCTGGCCAATGCTACAGAGTGGGATTGTGTGCAACACCGAGTGTTGGTAGCATACACTGGAATAACGGACCCGTGTTGTATACAAGGGATGAAAACAGAGGAGAAGCAAACAAAATCCAATGCCGTTATGAACGACGTTCGTTGGACGCGTCAGCGTTCTGCCCCAACGTGGCCTTCGTCACTATTGTTTCCATGTCGATCTGCTCTTTCTCCAAAGCGGTCATCAATCGTCTGCGCATAACCATATCTGCTTCGAGCGCGCCGTTCCAGTGGGATGCATTGGCGGAGAACTCCCATATACCCCTCATCAGGGGTATGGACTTCTCCATGAGATCGAGGATGAACATCATGAACCGGGCGCTGGCTGCGACATCGAACTGAGCATGCAGCGAGCAGTGCAAGAACCCTATGTCAAGTTTTAATTTTTGGTCTCTGCTGGATGCGATACGACGGCATCGTGATGCGAGAGGGCACTTACAAACGTGGTTCTCATCGTCGGGTGGGTATACTAGGGCGGCTTCGAGGTACTCCTCAGCAGCTTGGGCGTAAAGTTGGTCGACTTCATCTGTGAGGCCATTCGCTTCACGCAGTCTCATGGCTTTGCGATGGAAGCAGAAACCGCGTAAGCTGAGAATTCAGATTCGTGAGATTTCAAATGACTCTCCGGGAAGTTAGGTCCTTACGCATGAGCTTGACCAAGAGGGTACTTGTGAAAGGCCCACCAGAATCCAAGAGGTTCTGCTGAATCCGGCTCCTCCTGCGCATCCTTCATCTCCTCTAAAAGTGCATTTGCACCGGCGAGGAGTTCGTCGAGAGGATACTTTGATGTTGATACTGTACTGGTAGAATCATAGGCCTGGGATGCATTATTTCAGCTTGAGCGCGAGTAAATGTAGACTAGAAACTGGGTAGACTGGCCTTCATGTACATGTCCAAGCGGAGGCAGTTGACGCCACGAATGAACGTATCCGAGAATATAGCACCCTTGGTCTCCGCGGGCACATCCTTCCACTCCTTCGATCCCCACAGGAGAACGTCGAGAGCAGAAGTATAAAACTCGAGAGCAGCACCAGCCTCGCCTTTCAGACCGTCCTCCATGAAAGCACGCAAGATCCACGCCCTAAATATCGATGAGGCGCCGTCGATTTCACTGAGGATGGACGACGGACACTCACCTCACGGTTACGGACAATGCTGGACGAACCGAGTTCCAGCCTTCCTCTCTCAGTCTCTTCGGGATCGCTTCAATCACCCCCCTGGCGCCACTATCCTTCCAAGCCTCAGTCTTAGCCGCTTCGAACAGTACTAAGTATTTGAGAGGTCAGACGGCGAGGGGGAGAGGTATTATAATTTGAGTTGGCCGACCTTGATTTTGATACATCTCCAAGAAATTTTGATCGGTTATGTGGAAAATGCGACTGTCAGCGATAATAGCATTAGACAATCCTTCGAGCACCTGTAGGTGCAGTGAGTGCATGCGCAAGTAGCAGACGTCAGCGCTCACCCCTGTGCTACCGTAATATCCCCTTTGCCCATTGGCACCGGGGGTAAAATGACCTTGTCTCATTCTGTTCATAGCTTCATCCCAAGACTATTTTAGGTATCAGCGATCTCATCAGGAGAATGGGAAGGGAAATGAGCCCACCATATGTGCATAGTGAATGACCCAAGCCTGTGAAGGTCGTGCCAAAGTCAGTAACTAACGAGTACATCATTTGAAGTTGCACTCACACTGCTTACTACCACTCGTCGTTGCGAGTAGTCCGGGAGTAGAGCATAAGCACGGTTCCACGGGACATTAGACCTATCGTTGGCTTTAACAGTCGTCATTCCCGGGGGGGGCTTCGGGTTCGCCGTGAGGTCCGCCACCTTCGCCTCTGCGGCAGCGAGTTCGGATGTGTATTGTGCACGCTGCTTTTCTTGTGCAGGCGTTAGATTCTCGTTGGGGAGCGCTGCGACGGCACGCTTCCACGCGTCGCGAGAAAACTCTGGTCTGTCAAGACTCTATGGAAGAAGGAATCGGGATGCGTCACTATGTGTGCTGTATCTGCCTAACGTTGGTACCACTCACCATCTCCGCAGCCGCTAGGCGCCCCCATGCCTTTGCATAACTAGGGTCAAGTTCTGTGGCCTGCCAATGAAAGTTTAACGCGCGACGATCTTCATACAATCTATGAACGTACCTTGGTAGCGTCCACACACGCGTCGAGATACCTTCGTGATATTCAGAGTTAGTGCGGGGTTGAATACAGTGACTGACACCGAGTGGAAAAGAGTCTAGACCCCACCTATTTAGGCCGAACGAGCAGGCAGCCCGGTTACAGTACAGGATTGCATTCTGGTTGTCGAGTTTGATCGCCGCGGTGTACTTTTTGTACGCGCCAGAGAAGTCATTTTGTACGAAGAGCGCGTTGCCCTCGGCTTTGAGGACCTCTGCCTGAGACGAGCCGGCCATGATCGTGGTCGAGAGCAAAGAGGTTGGACCGTCCTCCGCGCACCGCGCCTCGCTGTTGAGTTCATGCACCCCGCACGAGGTGATGCGCCATTGTCCGGGGTCGGCACGAGGAGTTACCAGTCGGTTCCAGTGGCTCTGCGATCTCCTTTGCTGGTTCGTACAGCGGCCACAACCGGAAACGCCGTGCGACACGTTGCCGATGCATTGTCCCAAGGTTTTAAATACAGCCTGGTCGCGGAAAGCGTGATCGACGCATTGAAAGAAGATTAAAGCGAGTGTAAACTTGCTCAGACTAGTATATACGTAGGAGACTCAAGTTAAATGGATTGTATATCCTATGAGTAAAAATGCCAGGACATGGGTAGGACATGGGAGGTCTTCTGTCGGCTTTTGACACTACCGGACTATACACGCACATACGGAGCAAGAGGATAATGCATGCCTCGCGCATGAAGCATCGCATGCGCACAAGCCTTCCTATGACTCTAGTGGTGTTTAGGCGGGAGCGTCGAGAAGGTTGTCACCGGGCCTGATCACTTTTGCGCCTTCTCGCGTGCCCATTGTAGTCTCATGTTGGTCAGACCCTCTGATCTTGACCTCATCATTGGGTGTGTGAGTTGTAAACGGGCTGCTTCTAGGTGTGGCGGGAGCTCTCCATCGTTACGAATGACCTGCGCGAAACCACGTGAGGATACCTAGCCAGCGCGAAAAAATGGTCCCCATACCGAGCCAATTGCGAGGAAGAATGAGAAGGTGGCTGCACTCCCAAGCATGTATTGAGACAGTGTGGGGAGAACCCCACGAGGGCCCGCGCCGCCTCTACAAGTATTATGTGTGAGTTATGGTGAATAATGTTAGAGGACCATAACGCGCCTGAGGATGCTGAAGCCGCCAAACAGGAAACCCATCGTAAGACCCACGCCCGCACCCATCACAGCACCCATCCTAGCCAAACTTCAGTCTCCTCTACGTAATTATATGGAAAATGCAGCCTACTTGACTGAAAAACACGAGGGTCAGCGGGGAGGCCACGAAGGTGAAGACGGATGCTGCCACGCACGCTTCTGCCACACAGTGGGGCCAGCCTGTCCATGAGGGATTGGTGCGGGGGGCATCTCACTCCGAGCCGAAGGGGTGGGGGTAGAATATAGATGTGGAGGGTTGAAGGTGGGGGAACAGCAGCAACCAACGTCTGACGTCGTGGGCGTTACAGAGGACGCGTCGGGCCTCGGGGCGCTCACACCCCGGCTCTGTTCCTGACGCCAACTCCCGTAGTGGCCCCATCATCACAAACTCGTCGCGGACGCGGCATTCCTTGTTCATTCACCACCGGACTCGACGGCTTGTCATGTCTACTGCACCTCCATCCTTTCCCTTCGCCCAGCAGGCGCAAATAAGTGAGTGGATGCCTACCGCCGTGCCGGATTGGTGCGGTGCTTAACCCCGCACCGACAGTCCGTTCCAACCAGCGCGACTTGTTTCAGGTTGCGAGTCTACGAGAGGACGTCGAGAATGTCTTTAGGTCATGGCTGGGTAAGGTCCTCGCTCACGTCCACCTGCCCGTAGCTAAAAGCGCTGTAGGGACGAGGTGGCTCACGCGTTGGGACAAGGAAGTCGACTTCGCCGCAAGCGTGTTATATTATGGTTTGACACTCGGGCTTGGTGCGCTGCTCGTTCAGTGGTGTTGCTTGTTCGTACTCACGTGTTTGCGACAGGCTCTCAAACACTGGGGGAAGAGTACACCGATATTTGGCTCCACTCTTCGCGCACACGACGGCAACCTAACCCTCGTCTCAGAGCCGCACTCATTCTCCTTCCGACACTTCCCTCCTACCTATTGTCAAGATTCGGCTCCTCGCTCTCGCAGACATCTCTGACGGGATCCACACTTCGCAAGATTCCAACTGTGCTAGAGGTCGTCTCAGAGATCAACTTGGCTGTATTCTATCTGCGGGGGACGTATTATAACATCGTTAGGAGGCTACTCGGTGTCAAATATGTGCGTACACAGTACTCTAGAGCCATGTCAGTATGTTTAAAATCACGCGTAGATTTCTGCTATTCCAGAAAATCCCAACGCACGACCACCATCATACGCCTTGCTTGGGATATTGCTCGGTGTTCGCCTCATTCATCGAGCTATTAGTTACCTCCGCTCGCGGGCCAAGTCAGAATCAATAGGGTCGAAGAGTAAGCGGATAGCAGACGGCGACGACGACATATACATTGACGATCGTCGGGTGTCGGCCATGCTGGAGGATGCGAATCAAGAGGAAGCCCCACCAGTACCGGCGGAGGAGGATGAGCGGACAATTCTAGACGTGTCGAAGATCCCCTCAGCCGTGCGTGCAAGTAGGAATTGTACGCTTTGTTTGGAGGAGCGAACGGCAAGTTGCGCTACAGATTGTGGCCATTTGTTCTGCTGGAATTGCATCGTGGGTTGGGGGCGAGAGAAGGTGAGGTCGAACCCTCTAATTGTGGCAGTACTCGAGATACTCATGCCCCACCACAGGCCGAGTGCCCTCTATGTCGACAGTCTTTGAACCTCGCCTCATTGTTACCCGTGTACAACCTATGATCATCCCTATGGATACGTTTGCATTCGCGTGTCTCGTCCAAGGGCAACCCATGAATGGCGATCGATAGCGTGGAGTCGGAGTAATATCACAGCAAGAACGTACAACATGTGCGCAAGAGGCCCACACTTTTACAGAAGGCGGAAACGACCCTAAAGCTCAGACCACTTGCTGGATGAGCGTGATGTTGTCACCTTTCAACAAGATGCGGCCTATAGGGACTGGGGTGAGTGCATGGACGGCTGAAGACGTGCGCGCCACGTACCTAGTTCTCGTCTGGGCTGCGCATCCTTCACGAAAACCTCCGCCGCATCGTCCATCACAATGTTCATGAATTCATCGAATCCCTGAGGAAATTAGGGTCAGCGTCGAGACGAAGAGCATAGTAGCGGAGGACAAGAAGAGATCAAGAGGGTGTAGAACACTCATCGCGCGTGGTATGGTGTGTGCAATGAAGAAACGGTCGCCTTCGTGCATACTGAAGTTCAACGCGGAGTGTGGGTAGTTGTGTTTGAACACGCACAATGATAGTCCCTTCGATGCGCATCTCGATGTTGTCGTACAGCCAGATCACGACTTTTGTCCTCTAGTGCACGTAGTTAGTAGAGTATGGGAACACATACTATGATCTTACCTGCTGTAGGTTCTTGAAGATGACATTCTAGAGCGAACTATTAGACTGGATAAATGTTAGAGGTGTGTAAGAACTTACGATGGGCTGAACCATCACCCTCTGCTGGCGATTCGACATGATGGGCGAGACTCGTGAGGTTGAGAGTGAAGAAAGGTTGGAGGGGGTATGGGGAGGTAGAGAAGGTGTTCAGACAAGGAGGACGAGTTTGGCGCGCTCGAGGACAGAGGGCGGCTCGGAAGTTGCCGACAGCGTTCTGGCGACGCGTCGCGTCCAGTTGCTGGGTCTGTCACCTCCAACCAGAGTGTCAACAACATGGAGGTCGGTCCTCCCAGTCTCGTGCAATGCGCCTATGGCTCACGTTCATTCCATAGTTGTTGGCACCCTCCAACTCCTCCACCGCCGCGGCGGTTACATTCATAACATTCGTTCAAGACCTCAAACGCAAGACCAAGACATGGGGCCCAATGATCGAACTGTGCGCCAGCGGCGAGAAGACACTCGAACGATTCAGATACCAGTTTCCGGATGACTGGCTGTACAGCGACCAACTACGTGGAGAGTGGAGCGCGTTCAATGAGATCCTCAAGAGGAAGAATGATTCAATTCAGGAACAGCTAGGTCAGTGTCTGACATATTGCGCTCTGAAGGAGAGAGATGCGGGGCCAGTGACGCTGAGCCGTTCATTTAGCTGGACTGCAGCTGAAGATTGTCGCGGAGGATAAGATTGTCGAGAACAAGATCAACGACATCATCCAGGAGTGGGAGCAGACGCGGCCGGTCCAGGGCAGTATGCGTGCCGACACCGCGCTCAACACGATCAACATCTTCGAGGGCAAGCTCACGCGTGTACAGGAAGACTACGAACTTGTTTGCAAGGCGAAGGAGGCCCTCGACCTTGAACTCATCCGCCACACGCGGCTAGAACCTGTGTTTGAGGAGCTGCGCGACCTGAAGGCGGTTTGGACAGCCCTATCAGGAGTATGGAACCAGATTGGCGAGCTACGGGAGTTGGCGTGGGCGACGGTGCAGCCGAGGAAGCTTCGACAACAGCTGGATGGGCTACTCTCGTCGACCAAGGAGATGCCGACGCGCATGCGCCAGTATGCTGCGTTTGAATACGTGCAGGAAGTGCTACGAGGATTACTCAAGGCGAACACGCTTATCTCGGAGCTAAAGTCGGAGGCGTTGAAGGATAGGCATTGGAAGCAGCTGTTCAAGGTGTTGAGGGTCCCGTCGCAGATCAGCCTGCCATTGTGAGTGTCTCATCTGTGTGCGCGGTGGCTGTCGACGCTCAAGACGCGTTTAGGATGACGCTCGGACACGTTTACGACATGGACCTGCGGAGGAATGAGAATCTCATCAAGGAGGTCATCATTCAGGCCCAAGGAGAGGTGCGTTATGCCATGCTCGCGCTGTTATGGCGTACTGAGCCTTATTCTTCCCAAGATGGCTCTTGAGGAGTACATTAGACAAGTCAAGGAGACATGGACAAGCTACACGCTTGAATTGGTCAATTATCAGAATAAATGCCGGCTAATCAGGTATGTCATCAAACGTAGAGCAACTCTTTGTTCATACTTACACTATTCGCAGGGGATGGGACGACCTCTTCAACAAATGTAGTGAGAACCTGAACTCGCTGACGGCCATGAAGCTCTCACCATACTACAAAGGTAAGTAAAATACAGTGCGGTGTGTTTGATCGACTGCTGAACAATCACTTTCCCAGTCTTCGAAGAAGAGGTAATGGGTCGCTAATGTCCCTCGTTGATATCGTTAACTCATGTTTCAAACAGGCTGGTTCTTGGGAGGAGAAACTGAACCGCATCCACGTTCTTTTCGGTATGTAACACGCACAAGCCATACGATGTAGTCACTTATGAGGGCGTACAGATGTTTGGATTGATGTCCAGCGGCAGTGGGTCTACCTCGAAGGTATTTTCTCTGGAAGTGCCGATATCAAGCACCTCTTGCCAGTGGAATCAGCAAGATTCCAGAACATCAATACCGAATTCTTGGCGGTCATGAAGAAGGTGTACAAGTCACCATTTGTCGTCGATGTTATGAATATACAGGGCATCCAGAAGTCCCTCGAGCGTCTGGCAGATTTGCTCAACAAGATTCAGAAGGCTCTAGGAGAGTATCTGGAGCGGGAACGTGCCTCATTCCCCCGTTTCTACTTCGTCGGTGATGAAGATCTTCTCGAAATCATCGGTAACAGCAAAGAGATTCTGCGTATCATGAAGCATCTCAAGAAGATGTTCGCCGGTATCTCGACGATTATGCTGGACGAGGAGTTGACCCAGATTCAGGGCATGGCGTCGAGAGAGGGCGAGGAGGTTCGATTCAAGACTCCCATCCTACTCAAGGACTACCCCAAGATCAACGACTGGCTCAGCAAGCTGGAAGCTGAGATGCGCGTTTCTCTTGCCGAGCTCCTCTGCGATGCCGTCGCCGAACTCCAGTCCTTCTATGGCTCTGTGACCCCCCTTCCCCAGGATCAGTTCATGACATGGTTGGAGAAGTACCCTGCTCAACTCGTCACCCTCGCTATTCAGGTGGCATGGACGGCTTCCATCGAGACAGCGTTGGAGAGTTCACAGTCCCTCGACGGTCCACTGGATACCGTCCGCCAAGGCCTTGACCTCCTCGCCGACGTTGTGCTGACGGAACTTACCCCCGTGACGCGTCGCAAATGCGAGCACCTCATCACTGAGCTCGTGCACCAACGTGACGTCACCCGTACCCTTATTGCACAGCACATCACGGACAACAGGGCGTTTTCCTGGCTCTACCAGATGCGATTCTACCTCAACCGAAGCGTCGACAACCCCCTGGAGAGGCTCGCCATTAGGGTCGCCGACGCGTCGTTCCCTTACGGCTGGGAGTACCTCGGTGTTCCAGACCGTCTTGTGCAGACACCTCTCACAGACAGGTGTTACTTGACGTTGACACAAGCTCTGGACAACCAGCTTGGTGGCTCACCGTTCGGTCCAGCTGGAACGGGTAAGTTAAATGAAACGTGTAAGGGAATTCAGTTACTAACGTACTTCCAGGCAAAACCGAGTCTGTCAAAGCGCTCGGCGTCCAGCTTGGTCGTTTCGTCTTGGTGTTCTGTTGTGACGAGACCTTCGATTTCCAGGCCATGGGTCGTATCTTCGTTGGTCTTTGTCAAGTCGGCGCTTGGGGATGCTTCGACGAGTTCAACCGTCTCGAAGAACGTATTCTTAGTGCCGTCTCGCAGCAAGTCCAGAGCATCCAACAAGGTCTCGCATCCCTTGTCAAGAACCCGAACACGGAGATTGAACTGGTCGGCAAGAATGTCAAGCTCAACAAGAACATGGGTATCTTTATCACGACCAACCCCAACTATGCAGGTCGTTCGCAGCTTCCACCGAACTTAACGAAGCTGTTCCGCCCTATGGCCATGACACGCCCCGACCGAGAGCTCATCGCGCAGGTCATGCTGTTCTCGCAAGGTTTCAGGACCGCTGAGTCGCTCGCCTCGAAGATCGTTCCATTCTTCAACCTTTGCGACGAACAACTCTCGCCCCAGCCGCACTACGATTTCGGTCTTCGTGCGCTCAAGGCTGTCCTAGCGTCTGCCGGTATCCTCAAGCGTGAGCGGCTGCTCGCAGCCAGCTCCGAAGGTGCCGACGCCGCAGTTCTCTCTGATGCGGCATCCGAGCAAGTCATCCTCATCCAGAGTGTGACCGAGACCATCGTGCCTAAACTCGTCGCCGATGATGTCCCTCTCCTGACCAGGTACGTTGCTATTCTTAATCGCCTCGATGCATACAGCTGATTGGTCGCAAAGTCTCCTGGCGGATGTGTTCCCTGGCGTGGACTACGTCCCTGTTGACCTCGATGCACTCCGTGCAGAGATTAGCAAGGTCTGCGCCGAGCGCCGCCTCACCGAGGGCGAGCGATGGATCAACAAGATCCTCCAGCTTTACCAGATCCAGAAGATTCAGCACGGTCTCATGATGGTTGGGCCCTCTGGTAGTGGCAAGAGTAATGCATGGCAGGTCCTCCTAGCGGCGCTGGAGCGTCTAGATGGTGTTGAGGGTGTGTCCTACGTGATCGACCCCAAGGCGATGCACAAGGATGCGCTTTACGGTACCCTGGACCCGACGACTCGCGAGTGGAATGACGGTCTTTTCACTCACACTTTGCGCAAGATCGTTGATGACGTTCGTGGAGAGAGTGGAAAGAGACACTGGATCATCTTCGATGGTGATGTAGACCCCGAGTGGGTTGAGAACTTGAACAGGTAAGTTTTCCTGGGCTGCGCCGTAATAGACCATGGCTAATACCGTTCCAGTGTCCTCGATGACAACAAGCTCCTGACACTTCCCAACGGTGAACGTCTCAATCTGCCTCCTAATGTCCGCATCATGTTCGAAGTCGAGCACCTCAAGTATGCAACGCTCGCTACCGTCAGTCGCTGTGGTATGATCTGGTTCAGCGAGGACGTTGTCGAGCCGTCCATGGTGTTCCGCCACTACCTAGACACGCTCTCCACCGTGCCCCTGGACGCTGAGGACGACGACGCACTTGAAATTCCTGGACGCCGCCCCGACGCAAATGATAACGCCACCTCCCCTCATCTGGCTACCCAGAAACAAATCGCGTCTATCCTCGAGCCATTCTTCACTGAAGGCGAGCTCATCATGACTGCCCTTCAATATGCAGAGACCATCGAGCACATCATGGACTTCACGGTGACACGTGCTCTCAACACACTCTTCTCCTTGCTCAACAAGACCGTTCGGAACGTCATCGAGTACAACATCCAACATTCCGACTTCCCCCTCCCCCACGAGCGTGTCGAACAGTACGTCACTAAGCGTCTACTCGTGAACATCATCTGGGCTTTCTCTGGTGATGCTCGCCTGGAGCTCCGCGCCGAGCTCGGTGATTTCTTGAGGAAGCATACTGGCGTCGATCTTCCTCCCCTCACTCAAGGCGGCTCCCTTTTGGACTACGACGTACAGGTCGGCAATGGAGAATGGAGCGCGTGGCAAGCCCGCGTTCCGGTCATCGAGATCGAATCGCATGCGGTGACGGCTTCCGACGTCGTTGTGCCTACCGTCGATACCGTTCGTCACGAGGAGGTCCTGTACTCGTGGCTCTCCGAGCACAAGCCGTTGATGCTCTGTGGTCCTCCGGGTTCCGGAAAAACCATGACGCTCTTCAGCGCGCTGCGCAAGCTTCCAGACATGGAGGTCGTCGGCCTGAACTTCTCCAGCGCCACGGTTCCCGAGCTCATCCTCAAGACCTTCGAGCAATATTGCGAGTATCGTAAGACCCCCAACGGTGTCATCCTCGCCCCCTCGCAAATTGGCCGCTGGCTCGTCGTGTTCTGCGACGAGATCAACCTTCCTGCCACCGACAAGTATGGCACCCAGCGCGTCATTTCTTTCATCCGTCAGCTAGTCGAGTGCGGCGGATACTGGAGGACAAGTGATATGGCCTGGGTCAAACTCGAACGCATTCAGTTCGTCGGCGCATGTAACCCGCCTACCGACCCTGGTCGTGTTCCCCTCAGTCATCGTTTCCTGCGTCACGCCCCCTTGGTTATGGTCGACTACCCTGGAGAACTTTCACTCAAGCAAATTTACGGAACATACAACCGCGGCCTTCTCAAGGTTGTCCCCAACCTCCGTGCCTACGCCGAACCTCTCACAGACGCGATGGTCACGCTCTACCTCGCGTCGCAGAAGCGCTTCACCACCGATGTCCAGGCCCACTACGTCTACTCTCCTCGTGAACTTACGCGCTGGGCGCGCGGTATCTACGAGGCGATCCGACCTTTGGAGATCCTGTCCGTTGAGGGCTTGGTTCGCGTTTGGGCACACGAAGCTCTGCGTCTATTCCAGGACCGTCTTGTCACTGAGGAGGAGAAGCGATGGACCGACGAGGCCATCGACAATGCCGCGATGGAGCACTTCCCCACCATCAATCGCGACGAGGCGCTTGCGCGTCCTATCCTATTCTCGAACTGGACATCGAAGAATTACATTCCGGTCGACCGCGAGGTCCTCCGTGAGTATACCAAGGCTCGCCTCCGCGTCTTCTACGAGGAAGAACTCGACGTGCCGCTTGTCCTATTCAACGACGTTCTGGACCACGTTCTTCGTATCGACCGTGTGTTCCGCCAGATCCAGGGTCACTTGTTGCTCATTGGTGTCAGCGGTAGTGGAAAGGTAAAGCCCCCGCTATCATGCCCATGGCAGTTTGCTCATCCTTTTCTCTACATAGACGACTCTGTCGCGTTTCGTCGCCTGGATGAACGGCCTCAGCATCTTCCAGATCAAGGTCTCCAACAAGTATACAGGTGACGACTTCGACGAGGATCTCCGAACCGTTCTTCGTCGTGCTGGATGCAAAGCGGAGAAGATATGCTTCATCATGGATGAGTCCAACGTCCTCGATTCCGGTTTCCTTGAGCGTATGAACACTCTACTCGCCAACGCAGAGGTGCCAGGTCTTTTCGAAGGCGATGAGCACTCCGCTCTCATGACAGCGTGCAAAGAGGGCTCTCAGCGCGACGGTCTCATGCTCGACTCTCACGAAGAGCTGTACCGCTGGTTCACCCAACAGGTCGCCAAGAACCTTCACGTTGTCTTTACGATGAACCCTCCTGAGAACGGTTTGGCGTCCCGTGCAGCCACCTCTCCTGCGTTGTTTAACCGTTGTGTACTCGATTGGTTCGGCGACTGGTCCGACCAGGCCTTCTACCAGGTTGGCTTGGAATTCACCAACACCCTCGACCTGGACTTGCCGTCATACAACCCCCCGACCATGTTCCCCATCGCTTACCGCGACCTCGCTATGCCCCCCACTCACCGTGCGGCGGTCGTCAATGCCCTCGTACATGTTCACGAGTCCATGCACCAAATCAATCAGCGTCTCAGCCGCCGTCAAGGGCGTTACAACTACGTTACCCCACGTCACTACCTCGACTTGTAAGCTGCCTCTTTCCTTTCAGTATGGTAAATACTCACCAACCATCTCAGCATCAACCACTATGTCCGCCTGCACAACGAGAAGCGCGAAGAGCTCGAAGAACAGCAACGCCACCTTCACGTGGGTCTTGACAAGCTCCGCGATACTGTCGAGCAGGTTGAGGAGCTGCGGAAAAGCCTTGCTATCAAGCGTTCGCAATTGGAAGCGAAAAATTGCGAGGCCAATGACAAACTCAAGCGCATGGTGGCGGACCAACAAGAAGCGGAGCAGAAGAAGGCAGCGTCCATTGAGATCCAGACCGCCCTCGCCCAGCAGGACGAGTTCATCAAACAACGTCGGGAGATCGTCATGGCAGACCTCGCAGACGCCGAGCCCGCGGTCCTGGATGCTCAGTCAGCTGTCAGCAACATCAAACGTCAACATCTTCAGGAAGTCCGTACCATGGCCAACCCGCCCGAAGCCGTCAAGTTGGCTATGGAGTCTGTCTGCACCCTTCTCGGCCACAAGATCGACAGTTGGCGTACAGTTCAGGGTATTATTCGTCGTGACGACTTCATCCAGCGCATCGTCAACTTCGACACTGCGACCATGACGAAGCGGCTCCGCGACAACATTAAGCGTGACTACGTTAGTCGGCCATCGTTCAACTTCGAGACCGTGAACCACGCCTCCAAGGCCTGTGGTCCTCTCGTCAAGTGGGCTATCGCTCAAGTTCGTTTCTCCGAAATCTTGGACAAGGTGGAGCCTCTGCGCAACGAGGTGCAGTCGCTGGAGGACCAAGCCGAACAGACCAAACAGCAGGCGCAAATGATGGTCACAATGATCGCCGAACTAGAGACGAGTATCGAACGGTACAAGGAGGAATACGCAGGTCTTATCCGCGAGACCGAGGCGATCAAGGCAGAGATGGAGCGCGTCGAGAGCAAGGTCGACCGCAGCATGAAGTTGCTGGAGAGTTTGTCTTCAGAGAAGACCCGTTGGGAGTCCGGAAGTCGTACATTCGACACCGAGATGGGCACCATCGTAGGCGATGTCCTGCTTTCGGCTGCTTTCCTCGCGTATGCCGGTTTCTTCGACCAACAGTACCGTGAAATGATGTGGCAAGAATGGTCCACGCATCTCGCCGATGCCGGTGTCAAGTTCAAGAACGAGCTCTCACTCCCTGAGTACCTGTCCACCGCGGACGACCGCCTCAGTTGGCAGTCGAAGTCGCTTCCTTCCGACAACCTCTGCACCGAGAACGCTATCATGATCAAGCGCTACAGCCGTTACCCTCTCATCATTGACCCGACGGGACAAGCAACTACGTTCTTGATGAACGAGTACAAGGATCGCAAGATTACAGTGACGAGCTTCCTCGACGAAGCTTTCCTTAAGGTTCTGGAGAGCGCTTTGCGGTTCGGTAACACGCTCCTCATCCAAGATGTGGAACATCTCGACCCTATCCTCAATCCCGTCCTGAACAGGGAGATCCGTCGCACAGGCGGACGTGTTCTCATCCGCCTCGGCAACCAAGACATCGATTTCTCCCCCTCATTCACGATGTTCCTTTCGACGCGCGACCCCTCCGTCGAGTTCTCCCCCGATATCTGTAGTCGTGTCACGTTCGTCAACTTTACCATGACAAGGAGCAGTTTGCAGAGTCAATCTTTGGACCAAGTGCTCAAGGTCGAGCGTCCTGATACAGAGAGGAAGCGCACGGATCTCATGAAGATGCAAGGCGAATTCCGTCTTCGCTTGCGTACTCTCGAGAAGCTACTGCTGCAGGCCCTCAACGAGTCCTCTGGGAACATTCTCGACGACGACAAGGTTATCAATACGTTGGAGACACTCAAGCGGGAAGCCGCCGAAATCACTCGCAAAGTCGAAGAGACCGACATCGTCATGAAGGAGGTCGAGGAGGTTACTGCCGAGTACCTACCACTCGCTCAAGCATGCAGTGCTGTGTTCTTCATCCTCGAGCAGCTCAACCTCGTCAACCACTTCTACCAATTCTCCCTCCGCTTCTTCCTCGATATCTTCGACTTCGTCCTCCTCCACAACCCTAACCTCCGCAACGTCACTGACTACGCCAAGCGTAGGGAAATTCTCATCAATGACTTGTTCCTAGTGGTCTTCAAGAGGACGTCTCGGGCTCTGCTCCACCGCGACCACGTCATGCTCGCAGTGTCACTCGCACAGGTGAAGCTGCGTGGCGTGGAAGAGTTTGGCGATGAGCTGGAATTCTTCCTGGAAAGTGGAGATGGAGCCGTCGCCTCCAGTACCGATGCCCTCCAATCAACCATCCTCTCGCCGGACCAAGCTCAACGTCTCGTCACATTTGCGAAAACGCCGATGTTCAAGCCCGTGTTGACTCATCTTACAGAGCACGAGGACGAATGGGTTCCGTTCCTCGAGTCATCAACCCCAGAGACCGCCGTTCCTAAGCCGTGGGATCCTAGCACCCGTACGTTACATGTCTAAGTACTCTATCAGACATTTGCTCACGTGGTTTTGCAGCTGCCGTTGAGGCCATCCGGGACATGACCGTCATCAAATGCCTGCGACCTGATCGCCTCCTACAATCTACTGCTTCCTTCGTGAAGGTGGTCTTCCAAACAGACATAGCGGCGGAGTCTGCGTATGAGCTAGGACAGATTGTCGCGGATGAGATCCAACCTGCGACACCCTTGGCTCTGGTCTCCGTTCCGGGGTACGATGCCAGTTACCGTGTGGAGAACCTGGTTCAGAACACGGGCTCGCGTTGTGCCTCTGTCGCTATGGGTTCGCAAGAAGGTTTCACTCTCGCCGACCAAGCGGTTGCATTGGCCGCTCGTCAGGGTTCCTGGGTGCTGCTCAAGAACGTGCACTTGGCGCCATCATGGCTCGGCCAGCTGGAGAAGAAGCTTCAGACGCTCAACCCGCACAGAAACTTCCGCCTGTTCCTGACTATGGAGGCCAATCCAAGCATCCCGGTGAACATCCTTCGCCAGTCGCGCATCCTGATGAACGAGCCTCCTCCGGGTATCAAAGCCAACCTCTCGGACTCCCTGCGGAGCATCTCCTCCAACCGGCTCGCCCAAGGGCCCGCAGAGAAGGTTCGCTTGTATTTCCTGCTCGCGTGGTTCCACGCCGTTGTCCAGGAGCGGCTGCGCTACGTTCCCCTCGGGTGGAGCAAGACGTACGACTTCAACGACTCGGATATGGCGGCCGCTTTCAGTACGATCGACACCTGGCTCAACAGCGTCGCGAAGGGCCGTGCAAACGTCGATCCCGCCGCTATCCCATGGGACGCTATCCGTACCCTCGTCAAGCAGTCTGTGTACGGTGGTCGTGTCGACAGCGACTTTGACCAGAGAATCGTGGACGCGTTCGTGGACGGGCTGTTCACTCCTCACGCATACAACGTCGACTTTGACCTTGTCCCGAGCGCCACCGGCAACCAGGTCCTCACTGTTCCCGATGGGACCAAACTGGAGCATTTCTTGTCCTGGGTACAGCAGCTTCCCGACAGGGAGCCACCGTCATGGCTCAGCCTTCCTCCCACCGCGGAGCGCGTCATCGCTATCGCGCAAGGTTCGTCGGTCAAAGAGTGTTAGTTATAGTAGAGAGGACTCACACCGTTGTAGGAAACGAGCTCCTGGGCAAACTTCGAAAGATGCGTATGCTGGCTGACGACGAGGACGAGGCAACGCCAAGCGCAGGGCCTGCACAGGGTCAAGCGTCCCAGCAGCCCGCGTGGATGCGGAACCTTCACGAGCGGTGCAAGGAATGGCTGCAACAGCTCCCTGGGGTAGGTGGCATTCAGAGGAACATGAAACCGCAGAAAGGCTGATTGGCTATACCCAGAACTTCCACACGCTGCAGAAGCAGAGCGCCGAGCACTCAGATCCCCTGTACCGTCTCTTCTTCCGCGAAGGCAGCATCGGCAGCAAGCTTCTTTCGCAGGTCCGCAGGGATCTGGGCGACGTCGTGAAGGTCTGCGAAGGCGCTTTGAAGCAGACGAACCACCTGCGTACTCTCATGAGCTCGCTCACCAAGGGTACGTTCAATCTCTCGTATGCTCAACGTATCCCCGCTCACCGTCTTCGAAGGCACCATCCCCACGCACTGGCGCCAGTATAAGGTGCACAAGGCGATGGGCGTATCTGAGTGGATCTCCAACTTCGCGCGCCGCCTCGCGCAGCTCGACAACATCGCGACGCTCGACAGCCTCAACAACGTCGAGGTCTGGCTCGGCGGACTCTTCTTCCCTGAGGCGTACATCACTGCGACGCGTCAGGCTGTCGCCCACCGCAAGCGTTGGAGTCTGGAGACGCTCCGCTTGGAGCTCGATATCGAGAAGGTCAACGACCCGGGCGCGTTCATCGTCGACGGTAAGCCGCATTCTCCCACTGTTTATGGCACATAGTACTCATCGCCGCCCTAGGTCTCGTGTTGGAGGGCGCCGCGTGGGCGTCCGACAAGCTTGTGCTGAACGACGGAGAGACGGTCCGGCTTGGTCCCTCACAGCTCCGCTGGGTGCAGACAGAGGAGACGACGCCGAACCGGGTCAATCTCCCGGTGTACCTCAACGGGGACCGGAGCGACGTCATGTTCACCGTCGACCTGCCCTTCGACGTCGCAGCGGGCGCGCTGGTCGCGACGCGTGCCGTCTGCTTGACTGCTAGCGGCTGAGCGGCGCACGGCGCACTCGTCGATTCGGAGAGCTGGAGTTGTTAGATAGATGGAGGTGGAGGCAGATCTCTGGAGCTCGCATATCCGCATACATACCCCGCATGCCCAAGACGTACCATACATACCTTCCTTTTGCTCACCATGTCGCCCCTAGCTAATGCCTAATGAACGCTACGATCACGCTTTTGATGTCTCTCATGTCCTTGGTGGGCCGCGTGCTTGATACAATGTTTGCTTGTTTCAACATTCGGGACCGCTGTGCTGTCTAGTCGCTACAGTGCTAATGCTACATTTATTCATCTATGGATTTGGCTCCACGACGCTGCCGCCGCCGAGCTCAAGGACCTTCCAGTCGACCTCGATCCCGTGCGTTTTGAAGATCTTGCTCGCGTCTTCCGCGATGGCCTCGAAACCGCCAGTCGCGAGCGCGAGGATCGTGGGCCCCGCGCCGGAGAGGCAGATCCCAAGCAGGCCGGGGTGCGTGTCGGGCGTAATGTTGCTCGTGACTTCCGGGAGGCCAGGGATCTGTGTGCGGGTGTTAGGGGCGCGCCGTTCGTCGATCTGCGGGACGCGCGGGGACATACGAGGGTTTTTCGGTACGGCTGGTGGACGCGGTCCTTCATCGCCTCGTAGATGAGCTCCGGATCTGGGGGCGTCTGGGCGAGCGCGGTGGTGAGGACGGCCAGCCTTTGGAGGTTGAACACCTGGTGCGTGGGTAAGCGGGCGGATCGCGGCGCGTCGCTCCGAGCGGGCGGGGATGGGGACGCACCAGGTCCTTGCGTGAGTACTCAGTCGGGAGGACGCTGCGCGCCTTCGCGGTGCTGAGCTCGAAGCGGGGGATGATCGCGAGGGCCTTGATACTGGGGGACCAGCCGAAGCGGACGTAGTGGCCGATGCCCTGCGGGGGCTGCGGAGGGTCCATGCCCCAGCCCTCGCCGGCGTCGGGCGGGTACTCGGGGAGGACCTCGGAGAGCGGCACGCTCGCGGCCTCGGTCGCGGCGGGGTCGAGCTCGCGGAGGTAGGAGCCGACGAAGCCGCCGACGAGCGCGGCGGTGACGTTGTCCGGGTGGCGCTCGACCATGAGGCAGAAGTCGAGCATGCGCGCGGTGGGGAGCGCGAGGCCGCCGAGCGCGTCGCCGAGGAGGACGCCGGCGACGACGGCGGCGCCGGACGAGCCGAGGCCGCGTCCGAAGGGGATCTCGTTCGCGCAGTGGAGGGTCAGGTTGTGCGGGAATCGGGGGATGTTGTGGCAGCGGAGGACGTAGAGCGCGACGCGCGTGGTGAGGTTCTTGTAGGCATCGAGCGGGACCTCGTCTGCGCCTTCGCCGGAGTAGGTGATGAGCGGGGGACGGGGTGGGTCAGCCTCGGTCGGCGGGGAGACGGTGACGGTGAGCGTGAGGGAGAGCGAGAGCGAGAGGCCGACGACGTCGAAGCCGGGGCCAATGTTGGCGGAGGTGGCGGGAACGCGGATGGAGAACGAGCGAGGCGAGGCCGGCATCGGGTGGGAGGAAGAGGAGGACATGGCGCCAACTGCAGGCGCTTATCTCCCTGGAGGATATGTGGCCTCGCTTGCATGACTCGACAGACGTCGGACGAAGTGCAGAGTCTAGACGTCCATAGCTGGAAGAGTTCTACCGCTCAGCCGGTATCGAGCCCGCTGTGCAGCTCAACGATGACCGGGAACACCAAAACACGATTGCAAATGTTGAATTGCAAAATGATCAATATCATTCAGATGTAATTACTAGTGCTCACTGCTACTGCCTTGCTCTCGTACAGTTAGAATTTAGAGTGCATCTTGGTTTCAACGGGTTCGACGCGCCATTATTAGGTTAGGTATTTATATACATCTACGCCGTTACTAAACCGCCATCGATCGAATCTGTCCAGCGTTGCACTTTAGCAACCCCTCCAAGACCTCACCGGAGGTTGGGTGACCCACGCCGGTCTTAGCTTTAAGAGAGAGTGGGCCCCATCTCCACAAATTATCAACTGTAGAAGCGAATCGTCAGTGTGCACGGCAAAATACATGGTGCGGTGTGATGCATTCGCACAAAGGTGCTCATTCAGTTATGTGTTCGCGAATTGCGAGGGCCCTGGGCTGTGGCCCAAATACAAAGGTCACGTGTATAGGGCGCTTAACGCAGTCCTTGGTGTGGCGGCGTGCCATATGCGCCCGTAATTGTCCTTGTCCCCAAATCCCCAGCCCAAACTCCGTCAGCGTCTTCAAACTTCAGCTTTATGCCTGTTTCCGTGCATATGACCACCGAAACCCCTTCTTACGTGATTCTGATGCCCGAGATTCCCGACTCAGAGGTTCAATATGTGGTAGTAAGCGCGTCGTAATAGTGGCCATACTCGGTTTGTGTGCTTTGCTTGACGTGGCCCTTGCTTCGCCATTGTTCTTCGAGCCTGTCAACCTGTCCTTCGAGATGTATAAAAGCATTGCATACACTCCTAGCTCGGTGGACTCCTCCTTGAGCTGCTTCACGTTCTCTCCACTTGTTCTCGGACCTGGTGTCCTCCGTCTCAATCTCCCACCGACCTCCTCGAAACGACCAGCGTAGAACGCCATCTAACGACCCCCCCCCCACATTCTTTATCCAATAGCAACACGACCATGAAGTACTCCTCTGTCCTCACCGCCCTCTCTCTCTCTCTCGCGGTCGCTGCTCGCCCGCGCTACTTCGTTCCCCGCCAAGACTTCAAGCTTCAGAACGGCAAGGATGCGATTTCGCTGAAGTGAGTGCTTAGCACTGATCACCGACGGAAGCTACACGGCCTTGTTTCATGGCTATTGTTGAAGCCGTCGGTTACTGGGCTTTGTTCCAAAAATAGGAGCTGACGTCACATTTCTCTCAGTGACCAATTCAAAGGCCTCACCGCGGACTCACCCTGCAATGCGGGCGAAGACGCCTGTGTCAACAACGAATTCGCTCAGTGTGTGGGCGGGAAATTCGTCCTGACATCTTGCGGAGGCGGTCTTATGTGCGTGTTTCCTTGTGATGCTTGTGGGATCTCTGCTAACATATATGTGACAATGCATCACCAGCTGCGCTGCTCTTCCTCTCGTAAACTCCGCTGGAACGAGTATCACCTGTACCACTGCAGCCGACCGCGACGCGCGTATCGCTGCTACCGGTGCGACCTCTGCCAGCGGTAGCTCAGGCAACGTGTCCTCGGCCTCTAAGCAATCAACTCAGACCGCGAGCTCCGCTGCTGTAAGTTCGCATTATTGGTCTTACAATGTTCGTATCTCACTCTTCACAAAGGCGTCCAGCACTGCCTCGAGCGGCACCAGTCAGAACAGTGGAGCCAACAGCGATGCCCAGAAATCACACACGCTCCTGCAGTCCGTTGTTGCGACTGGATTCGCAAGCGATGGTCAGGCCAACCCGGAGGCGGGGCAAGTGGCCTCTCTCACGTCCGAGAACAACTTCATCAACTTCTGTGCGACGGTGCCCAACAAGCAGATCACGAACGGCAAGCAGATCCAAGCGGGGTCGTGCAACCCCGCGCCGATGGGCGTCATCGCATCCTCGTCGAACATGCCCTCCGCCAAGTTCGTCTTCCCGAAGAACGGACAGACCATCGGCGCGAACAAGAACTTCACGCTGCAGATGGCGATCAAGCACCTCAACACGGGCTTCTTCACGAACCCGGACACGACGTACTTCGCCGCACCCCAGACGGTCGACGACGCAGGCGACATCACCGGCCACGCGCACGTCGTGATCGAGCAGCTGTCCGCGCTCGACCAGACGGACCCGACAGACCCGAGCAAGTTCGTGTTCTTCAAGGGCCTCAATGACAAGGCCAAAAACGGCATCCTCTCCGCCGTGGTCCCCGGCGGCCTGCCTAAGGGCGTGTATCGCATGGCGTCGATCAACTCGGCGGCGAACCACCAGCCTGCGCTCGTCGCCATTGCGCAACATGGGACTCTCGACGACATGGTTTAGTGAGTCCGCATCTTCTTCGCCGTGGGGTGTTGCTGACTGATTGCCTGCAGCTTCACTGTTGCATGAGCCGACAAGATCTCACGACATTCATGTGTTTTCCCTGTGTATCTATAGCTCTTCTCGTCCCTCTTGTTGCCCTAGTCGCTCGTTCACGTTGTATCCCTAATAGTCTTTGTTTGAATCTAATGGATCTGGACAGGAGCGTCGCTCGAACTTTGTGACCATAGACATCAAGGTTGAGAATATAGTCTTTAGAAATGCGACGACCCGGGCTTAATTTAGTCAGTTCTCAAGGATGAAGTGCAAGTACGCTTGTGAGTACTTCCGCGTCAACCGAAGATTTGACGAAGTTCGCGAATTGATCGCACGGATATATTTAGCACAATGAGTTCTACTCATGAGTCTGCGCTTTCAACGGATGTTTGGGTGAGGATATCCAACAATAGCCTTCTCAATGACTATCACGTACATTGATGTGGTCTGCGCTCAGTCAAAAGGCAACGCAACCTTCGGGTTGAAGTGGGTTCCTCGGGCGTCCAACATTTCGCCGCCGCCACCGCGGTCGTTGCGCACACATGACTTCTGAAAGACCCACAATACCCACAATAGTCCGCAAAAAGATGTGTTCCTGTTCTCGCTCGCCACGTGTAGGGCGCACGGCTGCCGTTGCCGTTCTAACCCTGCCGGAACCGATAGAAAGTCGATGAGATAAAATGAGTCTACCATGAGCGCAGCCGTGGGGACGCGTAACCTGCGTCTACTCCTCATTTAATAGCTCCCTTGATAGGACCCGATAACTCAGTATCATCCCCTTCCATTCAGCCTGCACTATGATTGAGACCCGCCCAGCTGCATCCCCTAATGCGTACGCGAACCCGCTGGACGAAACCTTGTACAAGATCGACGACCATGCCCTTGAATTCATGAAGAGCCAGACGGGCATCGAAGACGCAGAAGAGTTGAAGCAGCATATCTTGGCGGTTCAAGCAGAGGCATATGCCGTGAGCTCCGTCTTAGAACCTGTCTTGGTTGAAATTCAAAATCAGAGGTCCCGTTAACTATACAGGTTCACCCGTACCCTTGTATCCGCCGTTTCTCCTTCATTCAGTGAGCGACTAGCATACGTCTGCACCAGGAACATAGGAGCTGAGACAGCACCACCTGCGATTGCAGACTGAAACTGGCGCGCCTTCTGGCGTACAAACGCCTGCTAGCTCTTGGCAAGGAACGCAAGGGCGCCATCTTCTTCGACATAGGATGCTGCTGTATGTACCGCGATTTGGATGCATATGCACGTCCCTGCGCGTCGCATCCCCCACTGACGACCCTGGTTGGGCAGTCGGGAACGACATCCACAAGGCCGTCGCCGATGGCTTCCCCGTGGAGGGCGCGATTGGTTCGGACCTTCATCCTGGTACGCATCTTGAGTTGTCTTGGGTCTTTAATGTGTTGCCGCCAACGCCCGCGCCCGTGCTAACATGCTCTTCTCGCGTGCCATCTCGCGCGCCCGGCAGAATACTGGGAGCTCGGCCACAAGCTCTTCAAGACGACGCCCGAAAGCTTCCCGGTACCCCTAGTGCCGGGGGACGCCTTCGACCCGGCGCACCTCGCCGTCGCGCCTCCGCTTACCGCCGCTGAGGCGCTCGCGACGCCCGCGCCGCCACTCGTGGGGCTGACGTCCTTGAACCCGCTGCGCGGGCGCGTGTCCGCGATCCACGCCTCGGCGTTCTTCCACCTCTTCGAGGAAGAGCAGCAGCTGCACCTCGCGCGCGCGCTCGCCGGGCTGTTGTCCCCAGAGCCGGGCTCGCTCATCCTCGGCGCGCACGGCGGCCGGCCGGTGAAGGGCCTCAGGGTGGAGATGTTCCGGCCGAATTCGCACGGCGTGACGATGTTCTGCCACTCCCCCGAGAGTTGGGTCGAGATGTGGGAGACGGTGTTTGGGAAAGGGACAGTCAAGGTCGAGGCGAGCTTGATGGAGGTCGAGAGGAAGGACTTGATACACTTGACGGAGGAAACGCGGTTCTACCTCCTCGTTTGGTCTGTCACTAGGCTCTGAGCGGGCTGCGGAGGGTATGAGAGGGGGCGTAGCCGTGATGGGACCTGAAGGCTCGCCGAGGAGATGTCGGAATTCAACGTGAGTTTCCCACACAGGTTTCGCTCACAACCTTCGCGTACGCGCTGATATAGGTATGCGGGATCGACATAGTTTCCTGGAGTATTGTCTGGTCCCCGGCGTGTGATCGACGATTAGCAGGGTTCTTTCAACTAGAATCGAATGTATCAGTATTGACAACGAAGGATAGAAAAAATTCCGATTTCCCTAGTAAAAACAGGTGTCAACGTGTTCCGAGACTCAGAATATCAAGGGCCCTTACTCTGTCATATGCCCATACGACATTTCAAAACAACCCATGCCACACGCATTCAATACAAGGAAGGAGCTATCCCCATCTCGTTCAGTATCCGATGCTTCGGAAAACTTAACTTCAGGCGTACCTTGCGGGCTTGATACTTGGGTCTCGCCCATCATGACGCCCGCCGCTCTGGGACGCCACAACGAGTTTCTTGAACCGTTGCTATAAAAGGAATGGCCGGCGTTGAGGAAGCCACCTTCTTTGCCGCCCCTGCGTTCTCTTCTTTCATACCGAGCATCAGCAGGCGCGGGCTTATTTCTGCACAACGCAACGCAATTGTGCTTATAAACCTGCACGTTGACTCGGATGAGCATCCCGAGACGTGCGCGACCCGGATGCACTCACCGACGGTGACGGGTAGAAGTCTGTGGGGAGCACCTCCGGATATTGTGTGGCTGGATGCATGGATGAGCGCAACTCAGCGTGTGAGGCCACCCTAAGGCGTCCTTCGGGTCCCTTGCCGGATCTCTCCTGGCCAGTGCCAAGCACGGGTCCGAATAGCGTGCCACGCGCGATGGGCGTCTGATTGTGCAGGTCTGGCAGTTATAGTGTTGCCTCCCCGCCGAATCTACGTCCGCTGACATCCACGATCCCATTCATTTGGCCGTACGCGCATCTGTCTCAGAGAAAGTGGTCCGATTTCTTGCACTCGGACCACCGCGCTCTCAAGCGGGCAGTGAATGAGGTTCCCTGACGAACCTTGGTGGGCGGCGAGCTCGGAAGCAGCGAAGGGAGTGCTCGCGCAGCGACCACGTAGCTTGGATTTTCTCCTGCGGCCGGCGTGGTGCTGCGGATTTGGGAGGCTCGGAGAGTAATGTCCGAGGCCGAAGAAGCTCGTTCTAATTTGAATGCGCGCGAAGGCTAGCTGGCTGGCGGGGCGCGCGTTGCTTGCTTGCGGATGAGTGAAGGGCGACTGCGTAGAACCCGAGGTACTCCACTGCCTCTTCGCATATTCAATCCCCGCGGGAGTCGGTTCCTTGAACTATGGGTGCTATCAGCCGTGTGCGTCCGCTTAAGCACCACTATGCCGCCACGTACCAGATAAAAGGAGGAAGGGTGAGAGGTGAGCGCGCGCCGCCCCGCCTTTCCCACTTTTCTTCACCGCCCGTTTCCACCCACCACTACCTCAGGATGTCCGTGACTGTCGAACGCGCCAACGTCCCTGCCCCCACTCCGTCGCCAGTCGCGATTGCAGTGAATGGGAGCGGGGGCGCGGGGGCTAAGCCCAGCGAGCCCAGCGAGCCCCGGGACCCGCTCCTCGAAGCGTCTTATTCATCTATTACGCAGGAGGAGCGCGACTTTGTCAAGGCCCAGACGGGTATTGAGGACGACGACGCGCTCCGGGAGCACGTGCTGTCCGTGCAGGCGGAGGCTTTCAACGTGCATCCGTATCCGTGCATCCGCGGGTTCGCGTTTATCAAGTGAGTGCCTGTGGTTCCTCCCTGCATGTGCGCGCCGCCGGGGAGCCTGAAGCAGGATGGTGGGGGTCGCGCAGAATGAAATTCTCCTCCAAAGTACCGGCCTACAACCAGCTTTTGAAGCTGGGGCGGGAGCGGGAGGATGCTATCCTATTGGATATTGGGTGCTGTTGTAAGTCAGATAACCGCCAGTCTGGAAAGGGCGCTCACAGTTCGGTCAGTCGGGAATGACGTCAGGAAAGCTGTGGCGGATGGTTTCCGAGTCGAGAATGTGGTAGCTACCGATATTCACCCCGGTAAGCACATAGGTTCATAGATCGTAGAAGCGATCGACAGAACTTACCAATAGTCCGTTACCCACAGAGTTCTGGGACTTCGGCCACAAACTCTTCAACACTACCCAAGAAACATTCCCTGCGCGCTTCTTCGCTGGCGATGCCTTCGACCCTGAGCACCTGGAGACCGTGCCGCCCTTCACGTCCACACCGAGCACCCCGCGTCCAAACCTCCCTACCCTGACTTCGTTGAACCCGCTGCGCGGCCACGTCGGCGCTATCCACATCTCGGCGGTGTTCCACCTTTTCTCGGAAGAAGAGCAAGCGCAGCTGGCACGCTCCCTCGCGGGGTTGCTCTCACCGCAGCCTGGCTCGATGATCTTCGGGATGCAGAGCGGGCGAAAGGAGAAGGGCTTCCGTGTCGAGGCGGGCGTACCGAACTCGCACGGTAAGCAGATGTTCTGCCACGGCCCCGAGAGCTGGCGGGAGCTCTGGGAGGGAGTCTTCCCGCCTGGGACGGTGCGGGTCGACGCCGACGTGTGGGAGCTGAAGAGGGACGACCTGAAACCTGTCGGGGAGGATGCCAAGTTTTGGGTGTTGTCTTGGTGCGTGACGAGGCTGTAAACGCGTTGTCCTTGGGATGAGGAAAGCAGAGCTCTGGGGATGTCGGTTTCCATTCAACTTGGACGGCTGTCGTGTGACTGTAGATGGCCTTGTGTAGCGATAGCCCGCGCGGTCAGTTTCAACAGCTGATGTGCCGCGCAGTAGATGTGTAGCATTTGTCATTCGGGACCCTTGGGAAAGAGCTATTGGAGGAAACCATGTATTGCACAAGATTATACATTGCATCTTCGTAAATCAGCTGAGAATCATTACAAACCGTCAGTCCAGTAAACTGCGCACGTCCCTTCTGTATGTCTATCGTCGTTCATGCCTTGGACTCGGCCCCCTCAAGTGGCGGAGGACCATCGTCATCCGAGTCGTCATCCTCCACATCTGCGCCCGAAGGGCCAGCTTCACCGCTAGGGCCAGCACCACCACCCATAGACTTGAGCATCTGTCGCAAGTTCCTTCAGCACTGTGTTGTGGTACGCATTGTCGTCAAACTTACCGCGTCGAGGTCCATACCATCCATGCCGCCCATTCCAGGCATGCCGCCCATGCCAGGCATACCAGGCATGCCACCCATGCCGCCCATGCCGCCCATGCCACCCATGCCCGGCATGCCGCCCATACCACCCATACCGCCCATGTCAAAGTCATCGTCGAGGGCGGGCTTCTCGTCCTGCTCGTCCTCATCGACCCACTTGGCGAAGTCGGTCTTGATGAACGCATTCCGGACCTTCTCCTTGGTCAGGCGCGGCCAGAATTCGGCCTTCTGCTCCTTCTTGCGAAGGAGGAGCTGAAGGGAGCGCGACGTAAGGCTCTTGTTCGACGTCTGTAGCGGCGGGTCAACAAAAGGAATCGTCAGGACGAAATTGGTAGTCACATACCTCGGGAACGACCTCCTCGAAAAGGTCAATTGAGAACTCATAGTCCTTCTCCTCGATACCCTTGTCGGCGCTACAAGTCAATGTAGACGCGTCAGCGCATACAGACGTATGATGAAGGGGACTCTGGATGCTCACTTGCCGGCCTTGGCCTTGAAGGAGAGAGTTGTGGGAGTGAGGTTGTATTCAAGGGTCTCGGATTTGATGTCTGGAAGATTTACGGTGACATAGAGGATGTTCTACAATAGCAAATGTCTAGTTAGCACGCGTATTAGGATTGCCTAGGTCTGGACATGGGGCTGGATGGGGTCGAGGGTCGAGGGTGAGATCGCGCACCTTGGCCTGCTCGGACTCGGAGCTGCGCTGCGCCCAGAGGACTTCGGGGTGGAATGGCATTTTGGATTTTGGTCGTCGTTGGCAGCGTCGAGCACGATGGACGCGATCTTTTGAGGATGGGTGCAGACGCGGAAGTCTCTCGAAGCCAGGAGAACTTCCCGGCGCTTGCCCCGACGCGACCGCGTCTCCTCCATCCACGTGATCTGGGGACGCGTCTATTCGAGCGCCCAGGCTTTGTGTTGCCACTGTGATTCACACCGCGATCCGTCTCCTCGTCCGCGCGCCCGCGAGCTCCCTGTCGCATGATGTGGTACGTCAGTCGTGCAAACGGGTATAGGATTATGCTTCTAACCATGCGATCGCAGGTGTATGCGATGGTATCTTCCCCTCGTCCTCCTCCCAATACCCATCGCGCCACCATATTTCCTACTCCTCTTCCTCTTTTCTACCACTGTCCACGCCCGCCCATGGTGAGTTTTCCAGCCGACTTGCGATTACACCTTGCCCACCTTTTGCCATCAGCTTCTACTGCATGCTCCTCTTGACGGCCATGTTCGTCTCGACGTGCTATTGGCCCCCAGTTCCCATCGACACCCCGCTCGTTCACCCATGGACCGAGAACGTCACAACCTTCGCCGATGCCCTCCACGTCCTTATGCCCAATGTCCCCGCTGAAAAGATACCCACCACCATTCCCATAGCGGACCGTTGCTGGTGCGACCTCTCCGGCGGGTTCTTCAACCCGATCAACACCACAAAATGGGAGGAGTTGAGCGTCGCACGGCTGCGGAGTAGTATCGAACGGGAGATGGCCCTCGAGCGGAGAGAGCGGGAGAGGAAAGACTGTGAAGAATCAGCAGTGGAAGGCGAGGAACCCTCGTGCGAGCCCGTTGAAGACGAGCCATTACCCTCCCTCTCTTCACTTGCCGTCACAGAAAAGCGGACCATCCTGGAACTGCTGTGGATACTCACACGCTATGTATTCTTCAAGTCCCGCACAAATACCACCACGCCCGTTGCGGATGCGCCGACCCCCGCCGAGGATGACTATCTGCCGGAACCAATCCTAGTGCTGGACGAAGAGACACAAGAATGGGTCATGAGGGACCCGCCGCCACCAGTTGTTATCGTGAAGGAGCGGAAAGGGATTCTGCCCTTGCTTCCTCCGGAGTATGACCTGCGTAAGTTTGGCTTTGGCATGGTGCTCGACTTGGGCTGGCCAGATTCGGGGCTATGAAGGGGCGTGGGGCAGGGAGATACTGGGTAGATGAGGACACGTCTACAATTAGAGCTAATGTAATACTACTGTACCATCACCTTACCCCTCACGCACACTTTCGCAATGCCATCAATGACTCTGCGGCGGGATCTAGGGCCGTTCGGCGTGCCTTCGGAGCAGAGAGCAGGGATGACGACGAGGCACGTGGCTGGGGGAGAAGAGGCGCCTCGGGCGTCGGACGCGTCGCGGTGGCCAGGACCGGGTAGAGCCTCCTCAGTCTCCTCCACCACCGTGAACGCTCTCCACCTTCGACCCGCTGCCCGTACAGGGCCAGACAGCCATGCCGTCCTCCAGCAAGTCGTCTGGTCACCACCACAAAGACAAGCGACGCGACCACCACAGCGCACCAGACCACCGACAGCCCGCGGAGGGCAGCAGCGGCAGCGGCCCCTCGTCCAGCAGTAGCAAGTTCGACGCCGTCTCCAAGGCCATCCTCTCCCCCTTCACGTCTCGCAAACACGACTCAGCCAAGATCCTTACGGACCGTGCGTGTTTCTCTCTCCGCTCCCGTGCCGTACACAGACGCTGAGTCGTGAGGTGGTATGTCTCCCGCGTGCGTGCTCGCAGTCGCCCCGGTCATCATGACCCCGCGCATGATCGGCGCCGCGACCGTGTCGGGGCGGCCCCGCGCGTCCGTCGGCGGTGGGTCTGCGCACGTCGACTTTGCGACGCTCGGGCGCGCACCGCTCCGCCTGGGCTTCGGCTCGCGCCGGGTGACGTCGCGCGACCTCCAGATTGCTGAAGCTACGGAGGAGCTGCTCGAACAAGAGGTGCCCGAACCTGAGGGCGTAGCGCAGAACGTGTCGTTGCTCAAGGGCTTCAACGCGACGATACCGAGTGCGGACAAGAGTCGCGTGCGGCGGCGGCAGACGAGAAATGTGGACACACCGAGATTGGGGTTGAAGAAGATGAGTTTGGGTGCAAGGGGGTTGTTGGGTGCAGAAGAGGACGAGCATGACGGGGAAAGCGTCGCCAGCGAGGACGACGTGGTTATGGTTGGGTTGTCGGAACGAACCGCGCGAGGGAGGAAGAGTAAGGGCAAGCGGAAAGGGAGGCAGAGCCTTAGTGCAGGGAAGGTGTTTGGAACGGACGAGCTCACTCGACAGACCCGCGAGATCGAGAGGGATAAGGAGAACCTCCACGTTCGCAGAGTGAGTTTGTGTTTTCTAAGATCGCCGTTCGTCTAATGATCCATTACAGGCACTCATCAACAACGAGATCGAAGAAATATCCCACAAGATTGAAGCATTAGACGCAATCCGGTCCAAGCTAGAGCAAGATTTGCTCAGGCTTCAGGAAGAAGAACTCGAACTCGACGATGAGTGTGCGTGCCATCTGCTATTGCGTCATACACGCCCCTAACCGGTTCATGTAGTGGACGGCGTTCGTGAACGTCTCGAGCTGGAAGAATCAACTAGCCAGCCCTCCCGCAGTCTCTCCCGCTCGGCACTTCTGCCTCCTAGCTCAAGACGACGGAAGGGTCCGGCGTTCCTGCCCTCGGAACATGACGAGCTTCCTCCTGGGATGGCATTCATGGTCGGTCACAACATTCCTCACTTCTCAATACATTGTCTGACGGACTTCCAGTCACTGGAGAGTCATACGACTCCCATCACTGCCCTTGACTTCTCGGAACCATATGGCACTCTGGTGACTGCTAGCCAGGAAGACACGCAACCGCGTGTTTGGGACCTCCTCACTGGTGAAGAAATCGGTCGTTTGCGTGGGCACCGCGGGTCGGTGAAGTGCATGCAAGTGGAGGACCACATTTGCTTGACGGGCAGCGACGACGGTTCTGTGCGTGTTTGGGATCTTCGACGCGTCGACGAGGACGAGGACTGGGAGTCAGGTGACATGCTCAGCTTGAGTGACGTCGCGGAGGAAGACGAGAGCGCGGAAGAACGGACAAACAGCAGTATCAGGCAGGGCGGCAGCGACAGCAGCAGGCCAGCCAGTGCTGTGGAAAGGGAAGGGCCATGCGTTAGGGTTCTCGAGGGGCATTCGAAGGCCGTATCCGCCATGTACTTCGAAGACGAGTGCCTGGTGCGTGTCGCGCTGCCCACGCATCAGGTCGTTCGCTTATTGCTGAACCTCTTCAGGTTACGGGCGCTTCAGACAAGACCATGCGGCAGTGGGACCTGAATACCGGCCAGTGCGTCATGACTATGGATATTCTATGGGCCATCTCGCACCCCCCGGCCTCGGCCCCAGGCGCGGCCCTTCCTTCCCACCTCTTCCCTGGTGCCGCTGCTGCCGCGGGCAGCTTCGCCGTGCCTACTCCGCCCTATGCTGACGGCACCTGGGAGATGTACCAAGACTTTGTTGGCGCGGTGCAATTCTGGGGCTATGCTCTGGTAAGCGGGAGCGGCGACGGCGCGGTCAGGATGTGGGACAGTAAGTGTCTTAGCATGTCCCGCAAAGTACGGCCCACTGACAATTCGATCCGCCACCGGATTTAGTGCGTACGGGCCAGCCGCACCGAACGCTTCTGGGGCACACCGCACCTGTTACATGCCTTCAGTTCGATGAGCTGCACATCGTAACCGGCAGTCTGGACAAGTCCATAAGGGTGCGTGGTGCCGCCTCTTTCTATAACTGACCACCGCACTCACGCCGTGCGCCCCTGCGTTCCTGCCATTTCCAGATTTGGGACGTGCGCTCAGGCGGCATCTTCGAGACGCTCAAGTACGACCATGCCGTCACCGCGCTCCAGTTCGATACGCGCAAGATCGTTGCCGCTACAGGCGAGAACGGCGTCAAGGTGCGCTTCTGCCGCCCTGTTCTCCCCGTCCTCCCCGCGAGCGCGCGCGTACTCACCTTCCGCGCTCGGCGCTAGATCTACAACCGAACGAGCATGCAGCACTCCACGCTCCTCACCAACGGGCACACGCGCCCTGTCGAGCGGCTCCGGTACATGGACCGCTACATGGTCTCGGGCGGGCGCGACGCCGTCGTTAAGGTCTGGGCGCTCTGAGGGCCCGCTTCGTCGCTCCCGCGCGTTCTGCGGCACCGCGGTCGTGTTTTATTGGCGTGCCGGTGGGAGCGGGAGCGGAGAGCCGAGGCCCGAGCAATTAACGGCGCGGGCGGGCGGCGAGGTGCGGTTCGTTGACGTTAGTTCTGTGCGGTCTGCGCGCGGCCCGGGGTCGAGTTCGCGCTCTCGCTGGCGAAGACAAGGATGACGACGTCATGGACTCTTATCGCATGGACGGTCCCGTACACACGCATTAAGTACCATCTGTGCCGGTGGCTGTTTGTGCCGCTTGCGAAAGCCCGAGAAGAGCGGAGAGGGAGCCGGCCCTGGAGAGCACGGCGCGAACGACGAGCGAGCACAAGGGGGTGTAATGTACATTGCACATACGGTACGATCGATTTAAAAAGTAACAGTAGAGACGTCCGCTAGAGACCGTGCTCGTGAAGTGATGCGCATATAGTGGGAAGTGATATCGCGCCGGATGTTTTTCGAGACTGGCGCGGCCGCAGCGGGATTGGGAAAGCCCGTCGAGGACGAGAACAAGAAAGGCGGATCAGGTCAGGGGAGCCGCTGCCTTCATCCATCGGTCAGCTGCAATGGGCGAGGGAAAAAGGTGCGTCAGCGGCGCAGAAGAGAAGCCGAGCCTGTTCGAGCATGAGGTCACCTGTGCGACCGTCTTTGCGATGTTCTTGATCTTCCTGCACTCTTCGCGCGCGTTGGCGGCCCGCGCCGTGTGCAGGGTGCCTTCCCGGTAATAGCGGTACAAATACCTGCAGGCGCTATGCAGTGAGCGGGGAGGTGATCGACAAACATAGCACGAACGAACCTCAGGCACAGCTCCTCCTTGAAGTCGGCATAGACCTTCCTGTTTGTTTTTCGCTGCGTGTGGGTTGGTCAGTTCAGTGGCGCGGGCTCGGTCGCGGCAGAAAAGAAGACGGACAGACCTCTTCCCTCCTAGCCTCTTCCTCGTACGTGTGGCTTTGGTGAATGAGGAAGTGATCAGAGAGGACGTAGAAGGACACGCCGCTGAGATACATCTCGAACAGGCACGCCGCCTTATTGCCGCCGTAACCCGCGAACCGTTCGTCGCACCTGCGGAGAACGTCCAGAAAGCCGAGAACGGGCGCGAGCCGCGACGCGACTAATGTTAGCTACACGATTGGCTGGGCAGCGCGGTGGGAGGACGCGTGCAGGACAGAGCGGCAAAGGGAGTACTCGCCAGGTGACGCGCTTGCTCGTGATGACGTACGGCTCGTACGCGCTCTGGTAGTGCTCGACCTTGTACAGCGCGCCGGCGCCAGGCGGGAGCGCGTAGTACCGCGCGTAGTCGGTGCTGTTGTGGCCCGGGGCCCAAGCGGCGTGGAAGGACGCGATAACGGGCGGCTTCGCAGCCGCCAGGCGGACGAGGGCCTAACGGGGAAGAGCGAACGCCACCTCGTTCAGCGAGCAGCTCCGCACTCCCAGCGCGGCGCGCGGGCGCGGAGTGGAGGGGGAGGGCCCGGAATAGGCACTGACCTGTTTGTCGGCGGGGAACACACGCTGGTCGGTGCCGTCCTCCTGCTTCACGTACTCGAACGCGGGCACGACGAGCGCCGCGGTGCCTTCGCGCAGGCGCCGCATTATGTCGGCCTCCGTCGCGTTTATGTTTATGTTTGCGTTTGCGTTTTCGGGCGGAGGTACCTCTGCGCCTGTGTTTGCATTTGGGGCGGCACCGGCGGGGGCCGGGTGCCCAGCATCGGCGGCGCGCTTGCTCTGGGCCGGTGTGCGAACGGCGGGACGGATTGGGGCGGCGGCCGCGTGGAGGGCGTCCCGGACGAAGCCGCGCCAGTCGGTGCAGACGGCGAAGTCGACGTCGAGGAGCATGACGAACTCGGAGCGCGCGAAGAGCCGCGCGACGTTGCGCCAGACGTTGAATTGCCGGCCGCCCTCAACCGTGGTGCGCGCCGCGTCCGCTGCGCGGTCGCCGAGGCCGCCTGCGGTGGGAGAGCTGGCGCGGCCGTGAGGGCTGCCGCCGTTGGTGAAGGGCGAGAGCGCGAGGTGGACGTCGACGTGTTCGGAGAAGAGGGGGGAGGACGCATATAGCGCGTGAAGGTTGTTCAGTGCGACGCGAGAAGGGTGGTCTAGGGGCAGGGAAGAGAAGGGCGCGTGGAGTGGAAGAGGAATGTGGATCGTGACGGAGATTGGGCCGCGGTACCGTTCGACGAGCTGTTTGAAGACGCGGAAGCGGTTAGTCGTCACCAAAGTGGTGATCGTGACATCGTCGGGGTCGACTGAGCGAGAAGCCTTGAAGTAAAAGGGGATTATCCGTGTCGGATGGACTGCGTCCGAGAAGGCCTTGGAAAGCAGGGTATCTTCGTTGACAGCAAAACCAGGAGTATGGGGAGATCTTGGAGATTTGACGGAGGATTTTCCAGCCCGAGGGAAATGAACCACTTCAGAGGAAGAGTAGCCAGGAGGCCAGACGTCCGTAAGTAGATTGTCGTCCCAGTAGCCCAGAGAATCCAGATCAAGGTCGGCGACCGTAGAGTCCTGAAGGAGAAACTTGGATGCAGGGTGGTGAAAATATGTTGGATTTTGTCCGGCGGTACTCCCAGAAAGACCGGATGGAAGTTTGAGCCCAGTCAGGCGGAACACCGGGAGCAAGACGTAAACCCAGGTAGTGAAGGATATGGCGACCAAAACATAGAGATATATGCAATACTGAAGAAGCCGAGGCCAACCATGAGGAGCCATTTTGGTCCAGCCAATTCAGCCACAGAGTCGGATAGTTTATGGGGCGTGCGACAGAGATGCAAAGGAGGAAGTAGTGGTGGCGGTTGCCGACTCGGACGGGGATGGGGAAACCAGCGAAGTCGGGATTTGCCTTTTCCGGCACTGACGAAGTGGCTGAGAGCGAGCGCTAACGCGTCAGTGGCCACTTCATCCTCTCGCGACTCCATCCTCCCTCACCCTCCTCCCACATGCTCCCGACGCGCTGGATTTCTACATCACTGCGACCATGCGCTAACAGACTGCGCATTCCTTCACGCTCATTCTGTCAAAGCCGTATTCAACGCGACGCAGGGCTTGACTCGCCAAGGATCAATTTCGAGGAGAAATATGCAGAGAAGCTGAAGCGCAGGGCCCTGGAGTAAGTGTTCGTACGCTGTTTCGGCAGGTGCTGGAGGAATGACATTGCGCAGGCATGGAAAGAGCGTGGAAGACCTGCGGGACGAGCTGAGGGAGCAAGAGAGGCAACTTCGTCTGCAGCGGCTCCAGGAGCAGGCCAGCAAAACTGCAGAAGCGGCTGGATCCCCAGAAGGTAGCGCCCCATCTGCGCCGTCGGCAACAAAAGCCCCTTCCCCGCCTCCGTCAAGCTCGGCTCGCAAGGACAGCTCCCCTGTAAAGGTAAGCCGTGCCGTCATTCTATCACCCCGAGCACCCCATGCCAACAGAAGTGACGTAGCCGCTATCGAGCATTCTCAACCTCGGCAAGCTATTGGAAACGCCACACACACCAGAACAGATATCGCTGCTCTGGAGGGCGTACCACGAGTCGCGCTCGGGAGGCACCGGGCGCGGGTACCTGTGCGCGACGGTCCCCGTGGACAGCTACACGAAGATGCTGGACGTCGCGAGCAAGTACCCGACGTTCGTGCTGCCCGTCCCGCGCGAGAACGCGCAGGGCGCCGCGGAAGGTTCGAGCGAACCCGCATACGAGTTCTACCTCATGGAGTGGGGCGTCCATGGATCTCCGCCGGAGCCCGCAGCGGCCGGCGACCCCTTCGCGGCGCCCACGCCGTCGGGGGGCCCGCAGACGTCGACGGTGCTCTTCACGCCGCTCCAGGAGTACAAGCTCCGCCAGGCGTTCGCGACGCCGTACCTCGTGCTCACGCACTACACCGACCTCGCGCGCTCGCACGGGCTCGTGCTCCTCCGCGGGGAGATCACGCCGTCCGCCGCGGGCGACGGCGCGCGGTTCATGCTGGGCCAGCAGGACGCGCAGCTGCTCGCCGTGCACCTCCAGCGGTTCTACCTGTGGAACGAGGACGCCGCGGAGAGGGCCGCGCTCCTCCGCGCGTTCCACGAGAGCCCGGCGGAGTTCAAGTGGGAGGAGCTGCTGAAACACACGGAGTTCGCTGCCTGAGCCCGTGTCAGGGCCGCTGGCGCCGTCCCAGGAAGGAGGGCTTCGCGCGTGGTGTGTTGTCGTCGCGTAGCCGTGCGCCGGCTATTCTGAGGACTGTCTCGTAGAAGGCCGGGCGTGCCGTAGGTACATATAATGAATGGTGAGTAGACTCAAGGACCCGGTCGACGCGCTGTGTGCTGACAATGCGGTCAGATATTTGCTGCACGTCATTGGCCCGGCCGTGCGCTTAGCGGCGGTTTCGTTCCCATCCGTTGCGCTTACTTGCGAGCGTCGCCGGTCATCGATTCACCGCTCGTCCAAGTTTGGGACGTGCTCTTTGCGCCGAGTCAGTACTCACAGTGCAGCGCACCCTAGATCCGTTCAGATTTACGCGCGCCGTCGTATTCAACGTCTACCCGACTACTTTAGTCAACGCCCCAGAGCGGCACCGGATTGGGTGGGTGTTTAAGACAGGGCGCTATGTGCCAGCTGGTGTTAATTTAGTGGGCCACAGCGATCTTTTCATCCACCGGGGGCCGGCGGAATGTGGCGCGACATACCGCCATGTATCTTATGGCCACTCCCCAGGAGACGAAAAATCGGTATGGTCTACGGGATTGACAGCAGCTAGCACGTTTGTAGCCGAGACCACTGTGCGCTCTGTCGACGCTCCACTCGAGCGTCCATCAGGGCGATACTCATAACATATGCGGCTCGAGAATAGCGCCGCCAAGCACCCGCAACGCTATTTTTGCTGATCGACGCTCTGCTATTCGACCCTTCGCACCCGGCCTCGTCCACCCACCGTCGCAGTGAGTAATGTCGCCTTCGCTCGTTGTTGGGTCGTCCGCCGGAGCGTTCCGCGAGCGCACTGCGCAGATCGTGGCCATGCATTTTCGCGTTCTCTGATAGAGCACGATATACCAAGTGGGGGTGATCATGCGGCCGTCTGTTGACGTTGCGCATGCGATGTGTGAGCCCATCTGCCAGCCCAGCGCGATAGCGTCGGTGTTTGGGGACTGGTTTCAGAAGTAGCTACCCGAGGCCTTCTTTCATCGAGCTGGCCTGTGCCGTAAGGCCCTTCCTTCGCCCTCCGGCGAGCGGAGGAAATGCGGACGGGCTGTTTTCTGTGGAGCAGGGTTCCTGACAGGCCGGAAGGGCGCCATTGGCGTGCGCTGGCGTCCATCTTACTGCGGAGCGCAGAAAGCGGGCGGGGGCAGAGATTGGACAGGCCCGTTCGCTGCATCCGTAAAGCCCGAGCCGCACTAGGCGAACGAGGAGGGGCGGGCTCGCTGGAGGGGATAAAAATAACGGGTGCGAAGGAGTATCCGGATGGGGGGAGGGGCAGCGGTGTTTGATGGGCGGGACGGGACCAGGCGCGCGGTCGAGAGTTTAAATTCTGACTTCCCGTCTGGGCCGGCACGCGTGGAGCACGCAGCTGCGTCGACTTCTGTGCGGAAGCCTGCAAGGCCCGCGCGCGCTGCTCCCCCTCGGGCGACGTCTGCACGCGATGCGCGCGGGCCTGGCGCGCGTGGAAATCGACGCGGGCGCACTGGGGTCCACCCGCGCCCGCCCCGCCAGGCGCGCGGCAGGCGACCCCGGCCTGATCGTGCTGTCCAAGCCCCGCGCCTGCAAGCACTTTGCGGCACGCGGCGCGTGGACGGTGGGGTGGCTCCCCCGCGCCCCCGCATATGGCAGCTGCTCGCCCCCACGCGAAGCGAGATCCCGATGGCGCACGATCGGGCTCCCCCAGTCTCTAGACGGCCTCGCTCGCGCCTGTTCTCGCCTCCCCGCCTTCGCGGCCGTATAAGAACTCGCGCCTCGCCACGCTCAGCTCCCGTGGCCTACCTCCCTCTGCCTGCGTCGCCCACCGAGCTCGCATATCCCTGCCCTCAAAACACGCGTCTGTGCTACTCTGGCAGTGCTCTAGCTCCTCCATCCCCCCCACCTCTGTCGCTAGCTTGCTCCACGCTCCACACTATACGTCGCGCCGCGTCTGTTGTACAGAACCTCAAATACCCTCCTCCGCGCTGCGGTCTACTGCATCCACCCCTCCGCCCAAACCACCCGCTACCATGTCTCGCCTCTCGCAGATCTTCAAGTCCTCTCGGGTGAGCCGCTCCCAATCTTCGCATTACCGTCCGTGCTGATTATTCATCTCTCTCCTCGCGTGCAGTCGTCCGTAAACAGCGACTCGAGGCGGTCGTCCATGGTGAGCGACTGTTCCTCACCGACGTCACCGGTCTCGGTCGTGCAATTCGTGAGTGTATCTTGGCCTCCTTTGCCGCGCGCTACGGGTCGCTAATTGCCGCGGCTCGCTTCCCTAGCCCGGCCTCGTCCCCGCGCAGCGCCAGCGGCCCTTCTCCCAGTCCAGCAGCTCGCCCTCGTCCGCCTCGAGCGGCGTCGACTACGTGAGTGAATTTTTTTTTGCGGAGATAGCGCGCACCGCTTGGCCCGAAGCCTGCGCGCCTCCCTCTTCCCCTTCCCCTCCCCGGCCGCGCCCAGCTGACCTCGTCTTCCTCGTACCTCGTACCTAGGCCGAGATGCTCGACGACGACAATATGTCTTGGGGGAAGCCCAAGAAGAGCTCCAAGAGCTCGCGGCGATAAGCGCGGACTCGAGTCGGACCTCTCTTCCCCTCCCTCCTACTGTGTTTAAAGATACCCTCTGCCGACCACCACAGGGCATCTGCATACCAGCTACCAGTTTAATGACTGTGCTTCTCAGTGTCCTCTTTACGCCCTTTCCCCTCCCTCTCGTCCTGTCTCCGTTCCCTTTAGGTGTACTCATTACCATTGTGTATCATTACGACGAATTCCGCCTTCAATCCTCAGAGCGCGTTTAGGAACCTCCACTACGTGCCGGTCCCATGCTCCAAACCCCAGCACCCACGGTTCGGCCGCGGCCGCGGAGACCAGTAGCTGAAGCGCGCACCGTATGGCGCGCTCTCGCAGCGTTCCGCGCCACCGTCGAGAGCTTCCCAGCGCACGTCCCCTGGAGCGGGAAACTCGCGCCCTATTCCGTCGCGCGTAAAGAGGAGTGCATTGCGTACACAACGGGGGGCGTGTGGCGCACGTCCCACGCCGCCGGGGGCAGCGCGGCTAACATGCACTGTGCAGGGGGAGAACGTTTGAATGGTCCATTAAGACGAGCGTGCTGCTGCTGCTGCGCGCGTACAATCTACGCGTACGTACACGGGACCCTCCCACTCTTCCCCACTCCTGCCCTCTTCCCTCCAGCTCCTGTTCCGCGGACTCGGAGCACGGGGAGCCGGCGACGCGGCACTGGCGCCGCGCCGACCTTCTTCGTCAAGCTTTCAAGCCGCTCTTGTCTGTTTCCCTTGAGAGTCTCGTAGCGCTTGACGCGCGCGGGTCCCTTGTTTGACGTGGGGACGGCGGGCCCCGCGCCCGAGGGTCAGGGAGAGAGGCCGGATCCGCGCGTTCGCGCACTCCATTCGCCGGGACACCCCTCCTCTCCGCTGGCGCACCGTAGCGGCGAGGCGGGACAGCTCCCGCGCGAGGTTAACTCGCGCCGTGGGAGCAGCCAGTGGGGGCGTGCCGAGGCCCCGCGCCACCACCGCCGCCGCCTCTAGCCTCTAGCCTCCAGCTTAGGGCGGGCGTCGACGCGAACTGTGTTGGCGGCGGGTACGATTAATGTCGGCCGTTGTGTTGCGTCTAATGCGCCGTGTCTAATGCCGTTGCATTGCGTCTAATGCGGACATGACTGTGTGCGCGCCGCCCCCCGAAGCGGCGCGCCCGCGCCACCACCTCGAAGCCTGCCACGGCCCGCCGTCCACCGCTCGCCGATCGGCGTTCGATGCGCTCCCCTCCCCCCCAATCCGGCCGTCTAACTGTGTGGCAGCCTAGGTCGTTCTGTTGTTCTGTTGTTCTGCTCGCGTCGGCGGCTGCGCCTCCGTTCGGATTCGCCGGGCCCCGCCGCGCGGCTGGGCTGTCCTGGGTCCGCCGGAGACTGCGTTATCGCGCTGTGAGGGACGCCATCGCGCGCGTCCGCATCGCGAGATGGGGCGCCGTGGTGAGTGGGTCCGAACAACAAGGAGCGAGGAAAGAGCGGGAGGGACGGGAGGGGTGGCATCGGCACTCGGGACGACGAGAGGGGCAATGCAAAAGCTTGTTCGGGTGCCGGTGATGCGACGCGCCCGCGCGAGGGGCGCGTCAGCCGCGGGCGCGACGCCTCTAGACTCGCACCGCGCGCGGCTGGGCGGGGCGGGGCGCGAGGCGACAAGGGGAGCAGGGGGTGCGATGGTGACCGGGGAGGGGCAGAGCCGCGCTGGCGGACGTTAGCGCCCCGATGTTTCAAGCCGCAGGCCTCAGGCACGGCCGCGGGGCCTGCAATTGTGCGCAGGAGGAGGAGAAGATCCCACGGCACGGTCTGGGCTGGGGGGAGGGTCGGCCGCGGGCTTCTGGAAAGGCGTCCCGGGCGATGGCGTTTGGGGGAAGGACGGGGGTGAACTTTCTGAACGCGCCGCCGTTCAATGCGCGGTCGCGGTCGCGGCCGCCTTCCTTCGCAGATGGCCCGTGTGTGGGCGCGCGGGCCCCGAGAACGTTGAGCCTCGTACTTGAGTGAGGGCCAGGGGGAAAGGAAGGGGTGGGGGTCGCATTTAGCCATGTGTGCGGCTCGTGGTAGCCGGGATGCTGTCGGAACTTGGTTTGGGTTCTTGAGAGGGCGGGGAAGGCGCGCGTGGTGAACTGGAACGTGGGGCTGAGGATGGGGATCGATTGGCGGACGATCTTGGTGCGGACAGCGCGATCGCAATCTTTGGGTGTTAGGACTGTGTGAGGAGTTGCACCTGAAGCGGGAACGTGAGCACCCAGGCAAGGGAGAATACTCGGAGGGGAGGCGACTACTAACCTCCACGGTGTGGGTGCTTGTGTTGACGTTTGAGCGACGTTGTGTACGCTCGGGCACGGCGTGTTGCATAGCCACGATCGAGGGGCGCACTTGAAATGAGGATCTGTACGTACCCATCTTGCGGTGCAGATACGAGATGTCGTGCAGGCGGCACTCCTGACGGTCACCTGAAAATCTCCGTGTTGTACATTTGCTCGGAAAAACAGAGCGCGGTTCCGCAATATATATCTCCGAATTTGCTGCCCGCGGCGAGACCTCGCCGGATTATAACCTACAACCGTCCTTCCTTCTCCGTCTCGGTGCTCCAGGCCTCGACTTCGAAGCTGGGGGTTTACGGAAGGCATGTCAGGGTTGAGCCCGATCATCGCAGGGACTAGATCGCGCACCTCTCGTATGTATTTGTTTCTTTACGGGGAGAATATGAGCGGCGCCTGCCTGCACCACTTGTTCTCCTCGAGCTCCTGCAGGACAAACGCGGCGAACGCCGCACGCGACAGGCGCGTCCTCGTCTTCCCGTCGCCGATGTACCCCGCGAGGACGGCCGTGTCCTCCTTCTCCGTCAGGAGCGGCACGCGCGCGATGGTCCACATGATGTCGCGGTCCGCGGCGCGGATGTTCTTGCCGATCGCGACGACGTCCTTGTACGCGTTGTGCGCAAAGACGGCGACGCCGGTGACGAGCACGGCGAACTCAAGGCTGAACTTGTCGTGCTCGTCCGTCATGCTCGCGGTGCCGAGCGCGATGAGCCGCTTGACGTCGCGCTGGCGCATGAGGTCGAGGAGGAGCGCGTACGCGTTCGCGAGCGGCGTGTTGCCCGCATGGAAGGGCCCGCTCTTCACGGCGGGCCCGAGCGCGGAGAGCACGGCGTGCACGCCCTCGAGCGCGGCGGAGAGCTTGTCGGCGTCGGTGAGCCCGCCGAGGGCGATGGTCACGCCTGGCGAGGAGGTGATCGACTCGGGGAGCTTCTGGGGAGAGCGGGCATAGACGACGACGGTGTGGTCGAGAGCGAGGGCTTGTTGGATCAACTGAATGCCGCACGCTCCCGTGCCGCCAAGGACCAAGAGATGCATATTTGATTAGTGGGAGATGTGATTATGAGAGTGGGGGTCAGAGCGGATGGCGGGAGCTGGGAGGAGGCATCTTCAAAAGCAGCCCTTGCCACTGACGCGTCCGCGCCAGAAGCCGGATGCAATGACAGGCGGCCCGGTCCGCCCGTACATGACAACATCGGCGACTTGTACGCTCTATACCATGCGTGCGGATAATCGCCAAGCGAAACGGAGAGCTGTACCTCTACCTTAGTATGCATCTATATGTGTATGTCATAAGTTTGTGCACCTCTCGTATGTTTTAGGTGGCTAGACAATGCATTTTTGTCCAGTACTCCCGAGCCCCGACAACAGCCTGAGCGAAACTATGCTTGAGAGCACGCAGACATTTGATGAGGCATCGATTCAGGATTCAATTAAGGAGGGAGAGGTCTAAGTCGCTAATATAGTACTTTCGAAGCAAAATAGAGGATTATGTAATATAGAGACTACTACTCCGGAGGAGGGGAGCTGCTATCCATTCGGACTTCAAGACGACGTGGTTGCTTCGTCGAAGGGCGCGTTGCTTCCACCTCGGAGTGGCTGCTATGCGGAGAACGTGCAGATGGTCTTTCACCATGAGTGCTTGCCATCGATGGGACTTCTTCATGAGAAGTGGTAGAACTATTTGCTCGAGGAAGCTGTGACTTCTGGCAGTGGTGATGTCGAGGTTACCCTCGGACGTATAAACAGCCCAGAAGTTCAAGAGCTATCTCGACCTGAATGAGTATGGACACGACTGGGGAAGACACTGACGCCCTTTCCAATGAGGAACGCGGCAACCTGTGAACGAACATGGAAGCGTAAGTCAAGGAAATTATCCGACTGGAACAAAGACGAGGCAACGTACCCAGTCCCGGACCAGTTCCCAAAGTTCATTAGGAGAACTCGTGGGCTTCAGGGACATGAGCAGGCTTGACTTCGCGAACGCGAGTGTCAGGTCCCATAGGTTCCTCGAAGACATCGTCGGAGTCCCTGTAGACGAGGCGAGGCCAATGACCCCTAGGAGAAACGCCAGCATAATGAAAATGTGCCTCGAACTGGGAAGGGTCGTGGGAGGAGTCGGCATCGGTGGGAGTGGTAGAAGCCGTATCGGAGTCGGACCAAACGACACCAGGATCGTTGAAGAGGTTACTCTCATCATCGAAGCGCAATGCGAGTTCTCGTGCCTTCTCAGCGCAAATAATATTGAATTCGACAGTGTTGACGTAGTTGTCGAGACCATCTAGGGGAGCGGGAGCATCAACATTAGCACGAGCTGAAGGCTGACGAGTCGAAAGGGGTGATAGACGGAGACTACTCATTAGCCGGGACAGTAGGGGGATTGGGATTATCAGACATGGTGGCAAGTGGCTTAGTTTGCATATCATCATCATCATCACGCATCGACGAAGCGTGATCTGGCAGTGCCAAACCTAGATCTGGCAGGCACTGGCGCCGGCAGCTTGGTGATTGTTTGCTTATGTAATCGTCTCACGACCACCAAAACCTGCGCAAGCCTGTGACACAGCTTTCAAGTTCAACCCACAAATCTCGGTCCTTCCAGTTGAGCTCATGTCGAGCACGCCCTCTTGCCAACTCACATTTGGACCAGGTAAATAGCCCGTAGAGGACTTGTATCCCTTAAAGTGCTGAGGATAGGACATTCTTACTAGATGACAATGACCACCCCAACGCCTACCACTTTCATTCAAACACCACCATGGTTCGGGGACGGAATCAATCTTTCATTCGATGCTGCTGTGGCGGATAGGACGTATACGGAACCAGATACAACACTCGATTTGTCCCCAGAGGATGCGCTTACTGCCAGCGCCCTCTCACCCGAAGAGCTACAAGAGTGGTTGGCCTCCAAGATCGACTACCATCAAAGCTACACGCGGAAACTTCGTGCGACGTACAACTCCGTATCCCATATCCACCGCCGTCTACCGCCAGAGATCTTCATGGAAATATTTGCTCGTATATACCCTCAGGAACGTCGAGATATCGCGGTTCTCCATGTTTGTCGTAAATGGCGCTCCTTGGCGCTCCGGACGGCCGACTTTTGGACAAACATGCTCGCTCTTCCTCCAGGTAGTTGTGACGCGGCGGGGCCACAAGCGTCTCAACTCAACGCAAGATTCTTTACCGGATTCCTAGAGCTATCCGATCCGCGCCCCATATCCCTCGCTCTACAAGTTCTCTCGTACCACATGGTCGACATACTCGCTCCGCACTGCCATCGGGTCTCGTCGCTCAACGTGAAGGTCACATCGGAATTGTCGGAGAGGTTCTTCCACATGCTAAGCATTGGATTGCCTCAACTTCAGAATCTCACAATCAACCATGCCTCCGACCCCACAAATCGTGATTCGGAGCTACGGCAGGTCCTCCAACGCATCCAATTTCATCGAGATGCCTTAGTCCATCTTCGCACGCTCCACAGCCCAACCTTCTTCCTCTTACCTACTCTTCCCGTACACGCCTTGAGGACTTTGAAGATTGCAGGATGCAAGTGTGATGAGTGTCGCTATCCCACCCGCATGTCCACCCTCGACGTTCTTTTGTCCTTCCTTCGACAATGCCCACAGTTGACTGTTCTACATTTCCTAGACAAGAGTCGTGTCTCAGGTCCCCGCTCTGTCGTACCCCTTAACCCGGTGGCACTTCCACTCCTCAACAACCTCGCCGTCGAGATCAATTCGGCCACATGGGTCTCAGACATTCTCGAGCATGTCAAGCTCAATCTTGGCACCGTCATCCGCGTAGAGGTCGAACCTCGCGCCGGCATGTACATGCCCATCTCCCTCCGCACGCACCCCCACCTCTCCGCTATCGACCGCGTGTACTTCGACCTCCACATCGACGAGCCCCACTACGTGACCAAGGTGCGCTGCAAGATTGCTGGCCACCTGCGCCTCAGCGTCAGCGTCAAGGACACCAACCGCGAACCGGACGTGCGCGCGCGGGCGGCGGACGAGGCGTTCACGACATTTGCGTCGCCGAACGTGAAGGACGTCGAGCTCTTTGTCTCGAACTCGCGCATCCGCACCGCGCACCGCATCGACAGCGACCGCCTCGCGCGCATGCTCGCGGGCTTCCCTGCTATAACCCGCCTGTGTGTGTGGCGCGCGGGCATAGAGGGCCTCCCCGCCGCCTTGGAGAGCCGTAAAGAGGGCCCGGACGGGGTGGATGTGCCCGCGCTGTGCGCGGAGTTGAAAGATCTCGTCCTCAGGTGGCGGCCCCAGCGGCGATCCAAACCGGAGGAGGTCAAGGAGGTCTTCAGCGCGTTACGGGCGGCACTTGCGTGGCGTATGTCGCGAGGGCATCGACTGGAATCGCTAACGGTTGAAGTGAGACGGCTGAAGAAAGTACGCCCGCCGATGGATGCCGAGCAGCTGAAGGTGGAACTTTCGGAGTTGTTCAAAGGGATCGCAGATGAGGTGCAGGTACACACGGATTTTGAGGACTGGGTGACCACATCCCGATAGGTAGGACCGTCATGACCACACGATGTTATGAGCTTGCTGATTACATGTATTATCATATTTTGTATACATTCGAGCATATGTAACCCAACGCTAGGTGCTTCAAATGAGCAACGACTCGCGAGCCTGCCGTGATGCGACCACGTGATAGCACGTGCCTTAAACACATCCCGCGGAATCTTGTCTTTTGGGTAAGTTCTGTCTCTGATAGTCGTTCACCTCTCCTGTCTCCCCTCAGCACTCGGATTGAACGCTGGTGGGTGCTAATCTGACCATCGTTGTGAATTACAACTGAAGCTGCATTCGACACGTAGGTCATGGCTTTGTCGGTTAATACACCTCCCTGGTTCGAGACCAATGGCGAAGCGATCCGTGTCGAACCTCCGGACAGTAGTGTCGTACCCCTAACTATCAGCGATGAATCTTCCACTCGGACCTTGTCTCCTCCTGAACTCCACGCGTGGGCAATTGCTAGAATTGAGTACCACAAGGAGTACATCCGCAGGCTCAGTGCAATCCAGAATGCCTCCGCTCTATTTCATCAACGAATGCCGTCAGAGCTCCTCGTGGCGATTTTTGCCCAGGTCCATCCTAGCAAACGCAAAGGCATCAGATTATTGCATGTTTGCCGTCTTTGGCGATCACTGGCCCTGAAAACACCCGAGTTTTGGGTCAGTATGCTCACCAACATCCTCATCAACGAACACGATCCCCTAGGTCGCCATCCAACCCGCAATAAACGTTATATTCAAGCGTTTGCCGAACTGTCCTCTCCGCGTCCATTTGCCGTTCCCCTCAACTCGCGCCTCTCATGTCACATTTTCGCTCCCCATTTCTCGAGAATATCGTCACTCACCATTCACATTACTCTGAGCCAAGCGGCCAAACTCTATGAACGGCTAAGCCTTGGCATGCCTCAATTGAAGAAACTGGTTATCAAGCACATACTGGATCCAGAAGATCCTCTTTGCGATCGGGACGACTGGAACGCTCTTCGATTGGCTCAAGTCCCCGCTGACGCCTTCAAGTCTCTCCACGAACTGAAGCTGCCTTCGACGTTCTTCATCCCGTTGCCTCCTATGCCGACCCTCAGACGGTTGGTGATTGGGGGATGTCGCTGCCGCAAATGCAATTCGGTCCCGGACGCGGCGCAAACTCAAAGTGACATTTTCGCCATCTTGCGGCAATGTCCCGCTCTGGCCAGCGTCTCCATCGAGGCCACCACCTGCGGAAGTCACCCCAGGCCTCCTCTCCAACAAGTTCAACCGGTCCACCTGCCTTATCTGTCAAGACTAGAGCTTGGCGTCAAAGGGATGGAGTTGGTTTCTGCTGCCCTTGGAGGTCACGTCGAGGGCTCCGCTGATGCCACGTTGATCTTCCATGTCACCCTTCCCCGCGGCAGACAATTTCACGAACTGTCCCTTCCCCACTTCAACCACCCCGTTGTTGCCTCCTTGAAAACTATATGTTTCGATTTTGGCACCATCCCGGCGTCAGACGAACTACGCTACCGAGTGAGAGGGACGATCGCGGGCAACTTACGGTTCTACCTGGACGTGAAAGGACACATCCCGGATGCGGACGTACGAGGAACAGCAGTGAACAACCTCTTCGACACCATTTCCCCCCAAGGATTACAATCCTTGACGCTGGGCTCTCTCGATAAATCACGCAGCACACCTGGAATCACACTCGAGACTTTTACAAAGTACCTCTCCAGAATTCCCTCTTTGGCGACCCTGAAGCTGCTCCGGTTTTCCTCGAGCACATTCATTACCGACGCAGTCGGGGTGTTGGCCCACCACGCCTCGGACAGCCCTAATCTCGGGCTTTGCCCCGAGTTGAAGAAGCTCGACATCAGCTTCAGGTGTACCCACTTAGGAGGAGAAAGCCTTCAAACTATGTTCGACGGAATTGAGAGTATGCTCGCATCTCGTGCCCCCAATGGACTGGAGACCCTCGTAGTTCAAGTATACGACGTCTCATCGATTAGCCCTCGTATTACTGGCGACTCCTTAAAAAAGAAACTCTTACGCCGTTTCAGAAGACATGTAGGCGACGTTCGGGTGACTACCTATCATGGGGACATTGCATATGACCAGTATTATAATTAATCATATAAACTCACCCTCCCCCCTGAGTATTCATGGCGGTACACTGTACTCGTATCGTGTAATAGATATATGACGCACACCCACGCGATGACGGGAGCACGAGCACGCCGCTGGCACGTTTACTGGACCTCCATTGATCCCCTTCCCCTCTTTGGCACAGAAACGGGGCCGAGACCCCAATGTATTCACGATCTCGCGTACATCCTACAAACAGATATACAACCGGCGACCTAAGCACCGGGAGCGCGCGAGTACACAAGAAGCCCCTCGGCGGTCTCCGCACCGTGTTCATGCAGCCACTACGCATCGACGTACCATCAGCGCCAGTCCCGCACCCAGTACCTCCGTAGGTGGACACTCACCGCGCTTGATGTTCGTCAAGTCTACTCGTACACGTGGATACCAGCGATGTCCCAGAAAGCGTCTGCGAACGCCGCAGGGTTCTGGTTGACGAAGTCTGAAAGTGAACGATCGCCGAGATAAGTGATCAAACTCGAGATACGGCTGGTCTGGGATGCAGAGTGAGGAATCTCAACTCACCGGTGCAGGTTCCAGGGCAGCCGCCCATCTGGTTGAAGAACAGAGGGAGACCGGCCCAGTCACCGCCTAAGGAGATAGCGTCAGTGCCCGGCCAAACGCGGATGAATCAGCAGATGCGCACAGAAGGTGAGGTTGATGACGATGTTGTGCGCGGCGAAGTGCGCGTTGATGTCGCACTGGTCGTTGACGAAGAGCGCCGCAGGGGTACCCTACAACGTCGGCGGCGTAAGTAATGAAAACGACTATATCACATGTTCCGAGGATGCGCGCAGCGACTCCGACATCGCGCGGTCGCGCCGCCACTGATCCATCAGCCCCACCTACGACGCGCGCTGCCGGAGCCGAGGAGTCCCCGTCGCGAACGTAGAGATGGGGCTAGATCCAGGAAAGGAGGCGTTAGGAAGAAACTAGACTCACCCATGCGTCGGTGTTCACGGTCGCGCCCGCGGTCTTCACGTCCGCGGGGACGGCCGGATCGTTGCGAGACCAGAACCAGACCTTGATGAAGGTCGTGGTGCGCTCCATAGCGTAGAATCCGCCACCGGCCGTGTTGAAGGACTTGCCGTAGCTGTTCGGGATCGAGGACTGCACTCCGCAGCCTGTGTTCCCGTTCACGGCGACGTCACAGTTGTCGCTGATGGACTTCCTATGATCGGTGGGGCGGAGGATCAGCGTCCTGTCAACGAATTTGGCGAGGAATGTTGGCGGAAGCGTACCCGGACATCGCGCGCGGCTCGGGCTGAGCGCAGTTAGCACTCGTGTGGAGCGTCGACTGGTTAGGCTCGATATCATTCGTGCCTTCGAGCTGAAAGAAGCGACCGGATGTTGTTAGCGATCAGCGGAAGCGACGGCACGGACGAGCACTCACGATGTCGACTTCGCCCTCGGCGGGCCAGTTCTGACCAAACTCCCAGGCGGCTGGCCATGTGCCGCATCCCTGCGGCATATGCCTGATGTCGTAACTACGAAAGTGCTTCGATCAACCACTGCGGAGTGCAAGTTCGAGAGCGGATCATTGGACGTACACTGAGACGTGCGTGGTGTATACGTTGTTGCTCTGGATGCGGACCGAGTTACGGCCGGCCCCAGCGGGGTCGAGGGTGGTGAAGCTGTCCGCGCGCATGATGAACGACGTGTCCGAGGCGAACGTCAGGTTCTGCGCGAGCGCGGTCGCTTGATCGACGTAGTTGCTGGATAGAACGGAGTAAGTCCAATTGGTACAATGTGTCATGGTGAGCCACTTACACTCTGCCATGGGTGGGATCGGCGATTGCTTGGTGGGTGAAGCCTGACAAGAAGCTTTCGCCAACAAACGAGTCCTTGACATTATAGGTCGCCCCGAGAGCAGAAGAGAAAAGAGTGGAGACGGCGAACAGCGCAGCTGTTGAACGCATGGTGATAAGGTAAAGGGAAGGGGTTGAAGAGAAGTCGTGAGGGAATGGGAGGGGGTGAAATCCACAGGATCTGAGGAGCCATGTGTGCACCAACACGTCTTTATATATCTCGTCGGAGTGGCCGGCGCGCGTGAGGTCCAGGTGGGCCACAGCACAGCAAAGGGCGGATTATCCTTTGTATGTGTTTGGCGGACAAAACGGCAACGCGTACCTCCTCAAAGCGCGGGGATGCGAAAACATAACAACGATCACTCACAATCACCCCAGATGCAGTGGCCGGAGAAACTATACTTCCCGTAACTCGCTCTACAAGCTGTTACAACCTTTGCAAGTCAGGGTAGAAGCTGTCCGTACATGCGACGCTCATTATCAGCGGCGATTCTGGACACAGCCTAGTCATCACAGCTCGAGCTCTGGGCTGCCCGTAGTTTGACCACAGGCGTTAACCTCAGACACGAGATTCCGCAGGAGGTACCCGAGCCGGCCACATGTGGCAACCACGGTGGACGACCGTCCTGGGGCTAGACGTCTCAATTTACACCCGGTCACCAGCATTCGAGGTATAGCAACAGCGCCATCGAGCTCGCGGACGCTCGCTACGATGTACCTGGTGCCAGAGATCTACACTTGAACCACGAGCGCTAGCGTATCCTACTCACCTGCTTGAAGTCGTCTGCATCGCCTCCATCACGGAGATGACAACATGGAGATGCGCTCGTAGCGATCACGGGCCGGAGTAAGGTCATCCCCCATACTGCCTTCACGCTCGGCGTTGCAATGCGGGGGGCAGGAGCACGTGGAGAGGAGAACGATGATAGATTAGGCGGGTACAGGCGTCGAGAGCATTGACTACCACAGAGCGAATCAGGGGTGTCCTTGCTGGAATACGGGGCACACGTACAGGGATAGGTTCTTGTGTGTGGTCCCGTGGCCCGCCCAGAGGCCACGAAATCACAATATTCCTGGTCTCCGCCCACGAGGCCATGCGGGTGCATGATGACGAGACAAGTCTGGAATTGACTTCAGGATGTAGGTGTGGATGGCCACGGTCCCATCTTCACTGCATCTGCCTCGGCAGCCCGAATCGCGCCCTCGACCTCTCCATCCACATCCGTGTCTAGCGCAACCAGGTCCCTCCCAAATATTCGACCGAACCTCGATAGGAGCCCGGGGTACTGCTCCGTGACGGTGATGGCATTGGCGTCCGTACCAGACTTCGAAGCATTCGCAATGCAACCGGCCTTGACATCCGTGAGGCCACATGCAACGACCTTGGCGAACCAGGCCAGCGGTTTTTCGGTGACGTTGAACGCGAATCCATGCGTCGTTAGTCGGTGCCTGACTTGCACGCCGATGCTTGCAACCTTTGTATGTGGGTCAAGGAACACACCGGTGTGCTCGCTGGGAGCGTGTCGTATGCCGTGCGCCTCGAGGAGGTGAGCTTCTAGCGTCTTCTGCAGCCGACATATATAATCACGGATGCCCATGGGCGGCATTGTTCGTGCAAGGTCGAGAAGGGGGTAACCTATGATCTGGCCGGGTCCATGGTATGTCGTCTGCCCGCCACGCTGTGTAGACACGCAGTCTGCGCCTAGGCCAGTAAGTCGCAGAGCCTCTGCCGTGTTCTCTGCCGACGTTTCCAATTGCCGACGACCAAAGGTATAGACGGGACGGTGCTCGAGCAGAAGGAGGTAGTCCCTATGACTACCGCTGATCTTGCGAGTAAGCAGTTGATGGGCGTGAATGCGTTCTTGAAGAGCGAGGGCACTCCTGTACGGCAGAGGGGTCTTGAAACAATGGTAGAATATAGGCGGGAGCGACATGGAGACCAGAGGCTGCAGTGGATGAGGACAAAGTGGGCAGCGTTAGAGACGCCAAGCTGCCCACGCGTCTGACTCGTGATCAATAACGATGCGTCAGCCACGCGAGTGTGGAATGCAAAGACATCAACATCTGACCTTCGTGCCGCTCACTATGCTATCACTACCCCAGTGTTCGAACGATGGGCGCGAACAATGGGGGCATTTCAAACACTGGGGTAGTGATAGTAGGACTGTGACAGTCGAATCGAGGCGCAAGTCATGAGAACACGCACCGTGAGCATCCGCTTCGGAAGGCTTTAACAACCGAACCCGGCAGGGTGACCGCGCAGTTAGCTCCTTTCTTCTCAACCCCCATCGTCTTGCAACGTTTTCCTGGAGCATCATGCCGGCCAAGGGACAGAGGACCTTTATCGTTGGATGTGGCTGCACCGCATTCATCAAGGTGTGTGGAAAGCAACTTTGGGTCGAGAAGCAATGTCATCGGGGTTCAACTCTTCCAATGTAGCCGCGCGGTCAGCGCACCACAGACGAAGTAAGCCTCTTATTGGGCCCAGCCTGACATGAATTGCGCATGGCCATCTAATCTTTCCATGACAGATGGGTTTAGAGGCGGCAACCAAAGCGCTTCTCGATGCAGGTACGGCGAGACTGTTTAGTAAGCATATTGATACCAGGCCTAATGTTCTTGCAGGCATAACGTATGACGCTGTCCAGGCAGCCTACGTTGGATATTGCTACGGGGACTCTACTGCAGGCCAGGTAAGCAATATTATCACAAACGCGTGTTTTTCTCTGCCCTTCTCACAAACGTGTTAGCGAGCCCTATACCAGCTCGGAATGACAGGAATCCCGGTGACTAACGTCAACAACAACTGCTCGACTGGGAGCACCGCCCTTTACAATGCGAACCTCCTCGTCAAGTCCGGTCTGTATGATTGCGTCCTTGCCCTCGGATTCGAGCGTATGGCACGCGGCAGTCTCGGCACGAACTTCCCGGACAGAGAGCCCCCGACGAAGGTGCTCGGAGACCTGTCCACAGCGCTCGAGTCCACGCTTAGTGCTGGCGTCAACCATGGGCCCGGTGCACCCCGTATGTTCGCGAATGGCAGTCAAGAATATTTCGACAAGTTTGGCGGGAGCGTAAACCATCTTGCGCAGATCGGTGAGTGTCAGCTGTTTTGTGCGCCGTCACCTGATTAATGTCGCCAATGTACTGTATCTCCAGCAAGCAAGAACCATAAGCATTCTGTGAATAACCCATACTCGCAGTTTCGCGACGGGTGGTCGGTTGAGCAGGTGCTAGCAGCACCTAAGATCTGCCAACAGCTGACGAAGTTCATGTGCAGCCCGACATCCGTGAGTTCAGTCAGTCTTTGATGCATAAAACACCTGAGACAATAAGTACTGCCATAGGACGGCGCGGCATGTTGCATCATTGCATCGGAGGACTTCGTGTATAAACATCATCTAGAGAACCAGGCAATCGAAATTGTGGCGACCGCTATGACAACCGATGATCCGTCCACTTTCGAGACGAAGCGGCCTATGGATGTGGTAGGCTTTACGATGTCGAAGAATTGCGCCGACCAGGTCTTCGCACAAGCGGGGTTTGAGAAGGGCGAAGGTCGTGACCAAGTCGGCGTCGTCGAGTTACACGACTGTTTCGCTGCAAATGAGGCAAGCGAGTCTTTTGAGTTGTTATAGCGGCGCCGCCCTCTGACTCTCTCGACACATAGCTCATCACATACGATGCTCTCGGTCTATGCGAGCCTGGTGAGGCTCACAAGATGGTGGAACGCGGTGACAATACCGTCAGTTATACTACCCTTGTAGGCCCTTATTATTACTGATGATTGAACAGTACGGCGGCAAGTACGTGGTGAACCCTAGCGGTGGCTTGGAAGCCAAGGGGCACCCCTTGGGTGCGACAGGCTTAGGCATGCACTTTTACATAGCTAGTGCGCATCCGTTTCTTCTTCCGTCCACCTTCCATTCACTCAATAATCTGTCTGGACTGTCTAGTGCAATTACGTCAATGTGAGTCTCCAGACGCCATTTTCTTGACTTCCGAATACTCACTGGCTCGCGCATAGGGGCTGGTCCGATGCAGGCACCGGGCCTGCTCGATGTACCCGACAAGCGGGGAAAGTTTGGCCTCGTGCACAACATCGGCCTCGGAGGCGCAGTCGTCTGCAGCCTTCTGCGCCGGCCCGAGTTCTTTGTCGCGGGCGGAGATGACGGGCGGAAGAGGTACGTGCCACGCACATTCTCATGCGGAGATGTTCGCTGATTGCGCGCGCTGCGCGTTCATCCCTTCGGGCTTATGTGGGCTCGGCCTGGTTTGTTAATAGGCTCGGCTACAACCACGCGCACGAGTGCCGGCCAATCACTCGCGCAGACGTGGACAAGGTCAAGGCACGCCAGAACTCGCCGTACATTCTCGGGTTGGCGAAGTTGTAAGCCCGGAGGATGGTCATTGGACCTTCCGCGCGCTGCGCCACGGGCCTGACGCCCTCGCTTTGGTTCGCTACGTCGTACGATTGGATGTAAGATACGAATTCTTGACGCACGGCAAATTTACGACGCCCGTTCACCCCCACTCGTCCGCCACTCATTCGCAGACCGGTCTGCACGCCGTGCGTTCTAGCACGAACCTTGGAGTCCGGTGCGGGCGGAGGCCGCTCGCAGCTCTGGCAGCCTGAGATAACCACTGCGCGTATATCCTGCGCTCCCCCGACCAGTCACCAGTGCCCGTGCCCCGAACTGACGGCTCACGTCCGACTGGATGGGCCAGCAACGCCCGATCAACCCGCCGTTGGATCCGCAGCTGCGGGCTTGGCCCTTCCCCACACTTCTCCACACTCGCCCCGCGCTTCTGGCCGGACATTCGCTGCTCGTGTCTCGGGGGTTCTCACCCTTATCTGGCGTCGAGCGTCGAGCGTGGGAAGGAGCGCCGTTCTCCCCCAGCCGCCACGACCAACCGTGGCTTCCATGATTGTAATACAAAACCCCACGAACCTGGTACATAGCTTGCGTATTCCGTGGTGCAGGGTTTGTAATAA
>FTLJ01000909.1:0-46346 GCA_900155495.1 Porogramme epimiltina
CGCGCCCGCGCGCCCAGCACGCGCCGCCCCCCCCCCCGCGTACGCGCGGGGGATCATAGAACCGCCCCACCCACCCACCCCTCCCCAATCTCGGGCTCAGCGGCCTCCGCTCCCCCGTGTCGTCTCCCGCGCGCACGGGACTCGCCGAGGGCCCGCCCAGACCGGGGGCTGCCAGGCTGCCAGGGCCGCGCGCGGGAGGGGGGGCCAGGCTGACGGGCAGGCGAGCGGGCAGGCAGGCGAGTAGGCAGGCGGACGCGCGGGTGCCGATCCGGCCCTCGCGAGCTGCGAGCACGCGCGTGGGGGCGTTAGCGCGCCGTCATAGGACGCCGGCCGCGGGAGGGTGGCACTGGGAGGGGGGGCTCCACCCACCCACCGCCCCTCGCTCGGCGGCGTGCGGCAAGTGGGCCCTCGGCGGGTCGAGTCGAGTCGATGCGCCTCGGGCCCTCGTATCGCACCGCACCGCGGCGCACGCACGCCCCGCACGCGCCCCGACATTATTGACGTCTGGTTGCGCACGGGCGCCCACACACCCTGCAACTGACCAGCCTACTGGCCTGCAGGCGCCACTCCCTCCCTTCCAGGGTCGAAGCTTAAAATCACGCGTGCGACGATCCGGACGTCCTGGGCACGGACGCGAGGCCTCGTCCTCCGCGCGCGCGATAAGTGTCGTCGGGCCTCAGGGGCGAGTGGACCCGCGCCGCGGCGCAGGCGACGCTTAGCTTATAGCCAGATGACGTGCTCTCTCATTTTCCTCTTTTCGCCTCTCGGCACGCAGGGTCCGATGCATGTATCTCTCTTTTATGTGTATATGTGTATGCGTGACCGGGGCAGACCCTGTGTGATTTCCGAGTAGTTAACGATCATAGGCGGCTCGTGTTGTACATGCGTGCAGATGCGTGACGCCGAGAGACGTGCGTGGATGGATAGAGAAAATTGAAAGGAAAACGGCGGTCCGTGTGCGTTGTCGTCGCCGTCGTCAGCGCGCGTCCGACGCGCTCAGAAGCCCTTGTTGTGCCCGCCGTCCTCGTAGAACTTCTCCATGCGGGCGACGATGGCGGCGAGCGAGGCGAGCCACTTGTCGAGGTCCGCGCTGAGGCGCTCGGTGGGCACGGCGGGGCCGCCGGCGGGGTCCGCGGCGAGCTTGGCGTAGAAGTCGGCGCGGTACGGGCACGCCTTCATCGCGACCTGGATGCGGCAGTCGGGGAGCGCGACGGGGGAGAGGGAAGGCAGGGTGGGGGGAACAGGGAAAACGTCATCAGCACCCGGCACAGATCAAGCAGAGGCGTCTCCCGATCGGGACGACGTGAGATGGGGGTGAGGAGTGTTGTCGATCGGGGGCGTGGGCTGGGCTGGGGGGAGGCAGGGTGCGCTCGGGCCGCGGGGAGAGAGAGAGAAGAGCGGGGCTGGGGCGGAGCTGGGGTGGGGCTGGGGTTGGATTGGGGGGGAAGGGAGAGTGACTTACGGAGAAGATGCCCTTGACGACGAAGTTGTGGAACTTCTTGAGGGTGGCCTCGTACGCCTTTGTGAACGCGGCGGAGAGCTCCTCGGCGGCGTTGGCCTGCGCGGCCTGCAGGGCCTTGCAGGTGAAGGAGAGCCCGCGGAGGAGCCACATGAGGCCCTCGGTCGCGGTGCGCTTCTTCTCGGTCTTCTCGTTCTCGACGAGCAGCTCGAGCGTCGCCGACGCCGCGGGCCCTGCGTCGTACCGGGCGCGCACTTTCTGCGGGCGGGGACGAGGAGCGAGGGAAGGAGGAGTAAGGCAAGCGGGGGCACAAACAGGGCGGGGGTGGTTTCAGCGGGGACCGGCATGCGTCCGGCAGACCGTCACGGGCTCACCGTAATGTTCCCCTTGAGGTCGCTCTGGACGGCCGTGAAGGCGGCCGAGCCGAGGAGGTCTGCGGGGCGCGCGGGGGCGCGATCCGGGGGGAGTGAGCGGCGGCAGCGCGGGCGGCGAACGGCAGCGAAGAACGTGCGCACCGAAGAGGCCGACGACGCCCTGGGCAGCCTCGAGGAAGGCGAGCGTGTCGACGCCGGCGTCTGTGATGGGGACGTCCGTGAAGGACTGCGACGGGGACGGTGGATCAGAGCCGGATCTGCTGCCCGCGTGCGGAGGGAGCGGCGCACCTTGACGGTCTCGAGGTAGGGGGCCATTTCGATAGACGGATGGGGCAGACGGACGGAGGAGGAGGTAGAGCTGGCAGCGGTGGCTGATGCACAGGCTGTCCTCGAGCCGCATCCGATCAGCATCAGTGCTGCTGCAGCTGTTGCTGCTTTATCTTATCTTATCTCGCTCGATCCTGGCGCGATCCTTGTGGCGTCCGTGTTTGCGCAGGTGCGGCCTGGGTTTCCGCGCTCCGCGACGACGGCGGAACGGCCGAGGCGCAGGGTTCCGCCGCGGATTCGCGCCCCGCTGCCCCCGCGACGGCGCGCGCGCAACTCCGACGACGTCCCAACTTTCTCCATCGCACCGCCAGCTGTGTCGTCGCCGCCATCGCCGTTAGCGCCGTCCGCCCGCCCGCCTGGTTAAGTCTGAAGATGCCGCACGCCGATTCCGCGATGATCCCGGAGGGGATCGACAAGGACGCATTCTGGGCCCACGTCCACGACCAGCTCAGCCACCTCTTGGCCGGCCAACGCGATTGGGTGCGTCCCCGCTGTTTGCCCTTGTGTATCCTCGTTCACCATCCTGCCCTGCCCCCGTGCTGACCCCCGCTGACCTCCCTCCCTGCGGCCCGCCAGGTGACGAACCTCGCAAACGCCTCCTCGCTCATCTACAACGCCCTCCTCGCCTTCCCCGAGTTCGGCCCCGGCGAGCGCATGGTCAACTGGTGCGGTGCGTCGTGCCCTCTCTCTTCCCCTCCCGCCAGTCGCGCTTAGGCCGTCGCTAACCGACCGACCGGCCGGCCGCGCCCCCCGCACCGCTGCTGCTCGCTTCTTCCCGCAGGCTTTTACCTCAACGCCGACCTCTTCCCCGCACCCCGGCTCGCCGTCGCGGGAGCCGCGGCTTCACCCCGCGCGCTGGGTGCGGGTGCGGACGCCTCCCCCACCTCCGCCCCCACCGCTGCCGAGCCGGCGCAGAAGCTCCTCCTCGGGCCCTTCTGCGGCAAGCCCGCCTGCCAGCTGATCAACGTCGCGCCGGGGCGCGCCCGCGGCGTGTGCGCCGCCGCGTTCCTCGCGCGTCGCGCTGTGCTCGTGCCCGACGTCGACGCGTACCCGGGCCACATCGCGTGCGACGGCGAGACGCGCAGCGAGGTCGTCTGCCCGCTCGTCCTCCGCCTCCCCGGCGCGCCCACGAACGCGGAGGGGGTGGACGTGGAGGGGGTGGAAGGAGGAGGAGAGCGGGAGGTCGCCCTGGGCGTGCTGGACCTCGACTGCCTCGCCCTCGGCGGGTTCGACGAGCGCGACAGGGCCGGGCTCGAGAAGATCGCGCGGCTCGTGGTCGACGCGTGCGACTGGTAGTGGCGACGCGAGGCGCGAGGCGTGCGGTGCTCGGGGCCTGGAAGGCCTGGGGCCGCCCGTAGGCCGTGGAGATGGAGATGGAGATGGAGATGACGAAGGGGGGGGGAAGGGCAGGGCAAGGCAGGGCAGGCGGCCCCCGGCCGCTTCGCTCCCCGCGGCACGCTGCGGCGTCCGCGATGTACCATACATATGTACGCACGCGTGCGTGTACGTACGCGCATCCGTCCCGTGCCGGGGCGTAGCAAGGGAGGCCCGCGAACCCAAAACTGGCAGCACCCGGGCCCCTCCCCGGATACGGTCAGTAAGCGCCGTGGAGTGTGTGTAGGTGCGGCTGCACCGCATTGTCCCGGCACCACTGGGCAGGCGCGACAACAACCCAGTGACCGCTAGTGACCTCGAGTGACCAGAATCGCGTCCGCTCGGAATGCCCCTGATGCCATCGCGGGCGCCCGCGCGCCGCGCGTGCGGTACGGTACGTAGCAGCCTCCCTGCCTGCGTGCGCGTGACGCGCGCCGAACGCCGCTGAATGGGAGATGGGAGATGAGAGAGTGTGGGCCCGCACAGGCCCACTGCGCGCGCACGCCACCGTCCGGCCGTCCGCTTCGCGCGCCGCGACTCGCGAGCTTGTGTGGCACCTCGAGAAGGCGGGCGCCGGCACGCCGCCCCGTGCGCTGGTCTGCAGACAGACTACGGCGAGCGGGCTGGCTGGCTGGCTCATGCAGGGTGGTGCCGCGATGGCTCGAGGCGACGCCTCCGACATGCGACGTCTGGGCGACGTCCGGGCGGCGGCTGGGCAGCACCAGCAGTCGCTGCAAGGAAGCCGTTTATTACTATAGGCTTCCCATCGCGGCCGCGCGCAGATGCGCCGCCGCGGAGGCGCCATGAAAAAATATTGGGAGTGGGAACGACCGCTTGCCGTCGGCGGAAAAAAAAAACTTCTGTGTCTCGTGCATCAGTCCGAAGCGGACGCGTTGTGTCTAACTACAAGAAAACCGCACGCACGGGGCCGCTCGACCGCCGATGCGATGCGGTGCAGCCAAGTACATACATTGCGCGGCGAGCGAGTGCGAGCGAGTACGGAACTGCAAAAACGGCCCGCCCGGCCCCGCCGCTGCCGCCCTCACCTACCGCCCGCCACCGCCACCGCCACCGTCCTCGCCCACCCGGCCGCCTACGCCTGCTCCTCCCCCTGGGCCCCCTCCGTGCGCTGCCACTCCAAAAACGCCTCGTGCCGCTTCTTCTGCAGCCCCCACTCCTTGAGCACGCCCTTGCGCGCGCTCTTGCTCAGCTCCTTGCCCTCGCCGTCCGCGAGCGGCGCGCCCTGCTCGTCCCACGCACTATACGCACCCGCAAGCGCGTGCGGCGGGCGGAAGAGCTCCTCGGGGGGCACGCGCCCGCGCTCGAGCGCCGCGCGCCGCTTCTCGCGCTCCGCCGCCGCCGACGCGGCCTTGCGCGCGGCCTTGGCCTCCGCCGCCGCGCGCTTCTCGTCGCGCGCCTTCACGAGCTCGGCTGGCGGCACGAGCTTCACGAGCGCCTTGCCGTCTGCGCGTGGGGGCGCGGGCGCGGGCGTGCGGGACGTCGGGTCGAACGAGCGGGCGGACACGCGGACGAGAAGGGGGTAAGGGGCGGTGTGGGAGTGCGGGGCCAGGGCGGGCGGGTGCAAGGGCCGTGGCGAAGCGGGAAGGTCGGGCGGTGCGGGAGCGAAGACGCCAGGAACGGGAGAAGGAGGGTGGGGTCGCAAGGGATAGGGGTGACGTGCGAAACGGGAGATGGGGAAGGAGGCGAGGGCGATCGGGTGCGAGGCCGACAAGGTTTTGAGGTTTGTATGTTGTTTGACGGAGATGATTAAACGTCGAAGACGCACGCAGGGCCGCGAGGCGAAAGGGAAGCCAGAAGGCGCGTGTTAGACAAAATGATCAGTAGGCTATTCGATCGAGGCGCTCGGGGAGAGGTGAAGGGGAGGGCGTGAGAAGAGGTGAGAGGCTAGCGGAAGAGGAAGGAAGGGAAGGGGGCAGGGTGGTGATAATGGCAGATGGTAACGCTCAGACATACCTTCCTGGTCGTCCAGGGCCACTCCAAGCGGTACGAGATCAACGTCCCGCAATTTGTCCGAGAGCGCCAGAATGTCCTTCAACGCGCTGTCACCCTTGGCTATTGCGAGCTTCCTGACGCCGTCACGGAATGACGAGAGCGTGCGCAGGTACGGCATGAGGATCTCCTCACGCTACGCGGGAAAATCCACGGTGGACGCGAGCGATCCAGTGGTGTCATGGGGTGGAACGGAAGGAGAAAAAATAGTGAGCTTCGAGCGGCAGGGGGCGGCCGTAGACTCGGGTTTGGACCTACGTTGATGCTTCCCTCGTCCGCGCTCCGATCCTGGCCCCATCCAATCTCGTTCGATTCACCTTCCCCGAGGCCGAACATGCGCAACATGTCTCCGACCCAGCGGGCGACACGCTGCACGAGCGCAAGCTCTAGATTGCTCCCGGGCGCCTTGAGGTACACGTTGGTCTTCGAGACAATGTCACGGAGGGTATTGATCGCCTCAGGGGTGTTGAACGAATCGCAGAGCGCCGCACGGAAGGCTTCCTGGGCCGTGTGGAGGCTTCAGAGCGGCCATGGTGGGAATGGAGCAACGATGAGCCAGTCGAGCCAGAAAAAGGTAAAACACAACGTCGCCGATCAGCAGAACTCCCAACAAGCTATAGCTCCGCGAAGGGGCAGCGAAACACTCTCTCACCTGTCCGTGAGTTCGCGCTCCGCGTGTTGGAAGCGGTTCTTCCCGTCTAATTTCGGCCCCTCTGCCTCGGCTTGTGACACGAGGGCCTTGACGGTCGTGAAGAAGTTCTGCATCCCGCAATTCAGTAGACTGAGGTTGAGACTCCGCTCAGTTGTTGCGGGCGCGACGCGGACGCGAGGGTTCGAGCAGGCGCGCGCACCCACACTAGAAGAAGGGGCGGTGGCGGCGGAGGGAATGCGATGGAACACGTACGTTGAATGTAATCTCGATTCCGCGCACTTCTCCCGTCATGAGCGACTCGGAGAAGTCCACCTTGGAGTTCCACAGCTGTGTCAAGAACGCCAGCCGCAGCTGGCGCGCGGTATACTTCTGGAGGATTTCCTGTTGGTCGCAAGGCCATTGGCCAGGAAAAAATAACACAGAACGGGACGCCGTCAGTAACGTGTTGAGAGAAGAATGATAAGCTGGGCGGAGGGAAGATGACGGAAGCACGGCGACATGCGGGTCGCGGAGGGTGTTCACTCACATCGATGGTGATAAAGTTCTTCAGTGATTTGCTCATTTTGAGGCCCTCGATGTGCAGGTGACCAGTGTGAATGAAGTAGTTCACCCACGCAGGGCAGTTGTGGTACGCCTGTGTCCGCTCCATCAGCGGATCCTTCCCACCCCAATAACGCGCGATGACGCACCTCGGACTGGGCCATCTCATTATCGTGATGCGGGAAGGCTAGATCGATACCGCCGGAATGGATGTCCATTTTCTCCCCAAACACAGCGGACGCCATTACAGAGCACTCGATGTGCCACCCCGGCCGTCCGGGGCCCCACGGAGAGGGCCACTCCGGCTCACCGGGCTTGCTCGCCTTCCACAGCGCGAAGTCCGCCGGAGAGCGTCGCCCTTGGGTACCTGCCCCAAGCGCGCCCTCGCCCTCTTCGAGAAGCTCAAGGTTACCCTTGGACCACGGTTCGAGCTTCGCGTATTCGTGGTTGTCGGCCCGATCGAACGCACGGGTGTCAAAGTAGACGGAGCCGTCGACGGCATAACCGTATCCGTTGCGTACGATGCCCTCCACGAAGGAGACAATTTCGGGCACGAACTCGGTCACACGAGTGAGCGTGTCCGGATCGCGCACCCGCAAGCGTCGCATGTCCGTGAAGAAGGCAGCCTCCCAGTGTGCTGCGAGCGCGCGGAAGATCGTATGGTCCGAGACGGTGCTGCCGAACTGTGGGCGAATTGAGGAGGTGAATAGGAATGGAAGCACTAAGAACAATCACCTGCTTGTCTAGCGCGAGAGCCAGGACGTCCTTCGACACATCAATCAGGGCGTGAGCATTCTCTGTGTTAGTTTGGTCCGATTGGAGCTGGCTCTCGGCTTGAACAAGTGCGTCGTAGGTGGATTTCTACTTCTCGTCAACATGAAACAGAGCTTATTACATAGCGCCATACACACCGCAGCGTTAAAGTGCATCTCGAATTTCTCGTCCCTTTGGAGGTTCGCTTGTTTCCACGCCTTATCCTGGAATTGCTGGACCAGTGCTGGCCACGCGTCGCGTTCCGCGCCAGGCGCAGGTCGATCTGATTCGACGAGACCCTTCGCCACCTTCGACTGAACATAGGATACCCATGCCGCGCGAACTTGCTCAATCAATTCTGGTGCGAGTGTTGTTGTGTCGGAGCGTAGTGTTGAGACTAAATGGTTGTGACGAGCACGCAAGATGATCTATAGACGGTGTCTAGTGAGAACCGACGAAGATATCATCAGACCGCCGTGCACGGGATGGACGTCATGTCGGAGTGCGAAATTTCCTTCCGAGAGTGAAAAGACAGGTGTAATAACCGCGTGGTATGACGTGCTTGGAAGAGAAAGGAAGAGGAATGGCGTGTTGGGGAGGAGGAGGGGGGAGTAAAGCACACCGAAGCCCCGATTCACAGCTAATACAGACTACCACCAATAGCCATGGGTGTTTCATAAAAGGGAACAGCGGAGGGCGTACCTTGTCATCGATGTCTGTTATATTCATAACAAAATGTACATCATATCCAAAGTAGTCCTCCATAATCCTCCGGAGGATGTCCTGAGTGACATAGTTTCTAGTAGAGGGCAATAAGGACACGTGAGTCCGCCGCCACGAGTATGCTATTGACAAGTAACAGCGTTCAAACGTACCTCGCATGGCCCATGTGTGATGAATCGTAAACGGTCGGGCCGCAGTTGTACCACTTGACACGGCGGCCATTGATGGGTACGAACTCTGTCTATAGGTGGCGGAGTTGGGAACGCAGAGTTTCCAGGGGATGAACGACAAGCGGTACGAACTTTTGTGCGCGTGAGGGAGTTGTAGATCTTGAGCACAGGCTCCGAGGCCTTTTGAACAGGGAGGGACCACGGTGGCTGTTGTACGGCCATGTTGGACGATGCTACGTCTCTGTTGCGGAGACGAGAAGTAGAGAGGGGCCTGAGAGGAGGTCTCGGAGGATGGTGAGGAAGATGGAGACGGATACGGAGAGAGAATGAGAGCATGCACGAGGCGGCACACGGCCTGAGTCTGTCCTCGGAGTCGTCGGAGTCAATTTCGAGCTCTCGATCGAGCTTTGCTTCACCCCCGCGGCCCGCCAGTATCGGTCAAAATCACGATGCGCGCCTATCACACGGTCCGCACTGCCGCTCCGATTGGTGATTGGGCCACGAGGATACCCGACTCTCCTGCCGACGACATGGATACAAACCAACCACCACTCTTCAATCAAGTCGAGGCAGAAACCCACTATCCTGTCACTCGAGGGGTTTTCTCCTTGAGCTACTTTTGAAAGGGCCCAGAGCGCAAGTGCCACGTCATAGAAGCTTCGAGCGTCACGTGCGTAGACTGCTCAGTGTCCTTGAGGCGATGCTAAGTTCTAATTCTCGACTCTTCGACAGATGTGCAGACATGACTGACCCATCCACATAGACAATGAGCCACTTTGTGTGGGCTGTGAGACGGCTTCGATCCTTTGATATGCCTTACCCTCCAAGTTCCGTTCGGCGTTTGGTCCCTGTTCCGTCGTTTCAGCAACATTCTATCTATCCACGGGACGCCTCGCCTGTGGAACGGAGTGGCACGAATGTACTCAATGCGATGCATAGGTACTCGTCTCTGGTTTTGTTATTTTCGTGCATACCATCTCACTCGCATATGTTCACTCCGTTCAAGATAATGTCTGCATGCGCCAGGCCCTCGAAGGCTTGAGATATATTTGCCAACCTTCTACTTTCAGATATCATTCACCCTCGAATATGGAAGTCGATCAACCACACGTCAAATAACCCTTGTGGAACGCTCCCTACTAGACTTTAACACAGCCACGGCCCACAAGCCATTGCCGCTAGAGAATGCGTAAGCTCCCCCCACCGTCGAATGAGGTTTATGCTATGCTAAGCTCCCGTAGGACCCCTAATAGAGCAGAGACGCGCTCCCTGTCTGAATCATAACACACCTGCGCCACCCTGCAGCAATGCGTGAACAAACCTTGCAGTGCTCTCAAATCGGACCTCTGTGGTACGACGGATGGTCCCATTTCCATGCGGATTGGTATATAAAGAGGCCTTCTTGTGCCGTTTGCCTAGTTCAAACCTTCCACCCCAGCTCCTTGCAGCCTCAGAACCATGTCTTATCCTCTTTCCGACGAAGAATATACACACCTCATATCCGATCCCCGACTATGTGTAAGTAATACAGTAACAATCATCTCATCCGTCTATGAATCTTACATGATTGAGTTGATAGTATAACGCTGGAGCGAACTGGACAGTGATGGCCTCTCCCCTAGGCATGGGGGAAAGCGTCGTGCAAACTGCTGGCGATGTGAGCATGGTGGAACTGTCTTATATGCACGATTTATAAGTCTGACTCCCCTCATTGCAATCTTTGCTCAGATCAATGTGGAAGATGGGGAAGAGGCACGCCACCCCCTCCCGGCACAGTCCGCCCACACAACTGCTGGCGAGGACCCTCAGCCTAGCTATAGCCAGTCCCTTTCAATCAACATGCGTTCGGACGTCCTGGTGAGTGTAGCCCTACACGGTTCAACCCGCCACCTCGGCAGCTAACGCCACCTCGCGATCCAACAGATCCTCCTCCCACAAGACCATATATTCCGGGGCCAGAAGCTACCGCTTCCAGGCTTGAGACTCCTTCCGCCCATCTCCTTCCAGCAAGGCATCTGCCTACAACTCGCCCTCCAGAATGACTTCTCGGGGCTGGAGGATCCGAGGTCGCCAGCGTGGACGGAGGACGTCGAGTTCTCCGCCAAGGTGACCTTCATCTTCAACGTGAGTCGCGCGCTCCGCCTTCATTCGTGTGGCGGCGCGCCGGTCTGACCCCTGCGTCCACGGCAGTTCCCCGGATACGCAAGATACCGCAGGCAGGTGCACGTGCTGTACGCGAGCCGCCTGCCGCCTACCCGGAGCAAGCTCGCGCTGGTCGTCGCGCGCGAGATGGAGCGCTTCCTGGTATGTGTCTGCGCGGATCTTTGTGTGGGCTCAAAGGCGGTTTCGTCTTCGGGCGGTAAATTGACGCTCCCTCCGCTTCTTTCTTATCCCAGGCCGACTGTAATAGGGCCCACAATCCGTTCCGCTGCGGTGATGTGGACCTGACGCTGGCGAACCTCTTCCTGGTGGATGTGCGACACATCTCCAAGGGAAGCCTTCAACCTACTATCGCCGTTAGGGTCCATTGCCCTCCGCCTCAGGGAATGTGATGCCGTTCCTTTGGGTTCCGCCATGTCCCCGTGGGGATCATGCTCTCAGTATGGTGAACGCGTCCTATTGTACTTCGGTGCTACCACTATGACTTTCCTTTTATATTCAATCGCATAGGTTATAATAGGCATATCTTCTAGCTCAGGTTGCTTCGTGTCCACCGTAATGAACTATCTTGGAAATACGATGGCACAATGTGTCTCCGTCTCTATTCAAGAGAACAATACAAGGGATAACTAATACTAGTCCATCGGTGCTCATGTGCATAAAGCTGGTGTTGGGCGTACTATCTGCCCAGTTCTAGAGATGCGGACCCGACTTCATATCTATACACCATACCCACCTCAAGAACACGGCGGCTTTCGTCTAGCGTGTCCGCATGGGCAGTGTAATAGACCTCAGGGTGGAGGCACACCACGCAGTTTCAAGTTGACAAAGCTAGCTCGTAAGAGTAGCAATGGCATTGTCGCAAAACTAGATACAGGACTACATAAGAACTGATAGAAGGAAAGAAGCGAAATTTAAGGCGCATGTTGGTTTCCCGCCCAGCAGCGCTGCGACGGTACTTATCCCGAGGACCACGAAAAGGTCTGCGCCAGGACGAGCCCTCAAGCCCGCCCTCCCTCGGGACGCACCTTATCATTATCCCGTAATCCACTTAAGGTCTCCCGGATCCAAAACGCCGCTAAAGGAAGTCGCCAAAGAGGGTCGCCACAGATTGTCGCAGTAGAGTGTTGTTAGAGCGTCGCCACAGAGGCAGCCATAGCCATGGCCAGAACCCAGAAAGACAGAGATAGCAGCGAGTGCGGTGGGACATTCCGGTGGTGGGCCATGGTACCTAGTAGAAGAGACGGTGAGTATAAGGGGGGCCGGAGCGAGACGGTTAGTATAAGGGTGCCCGGGGCGAGACGTGTCCATCTGAGCGGCTTCCATGGTTGAGGTTGACCGTTAGGTTCGGGGCCTTGAATTTGGGTGCGAGTCCTTGAGGTAAGTTGCCGCCATAGACCAACGAGAGAGTAGACCGCGCGCCACGGAGGATCTTCGCCAGTTTGGGGCTGTGCGTTTGGACGCCGTTGTTGACATGCCAGAGGATCGTGTCGCCTAGACCAGGAGGACCGAATGTCGCGGAAAGTTCGCCTGATAGTTGCCTAGGGTGGTTTTGAGCCGCTAAGGACCGACAAGGGGGTAGACCGCCACGGAGGATCTTCGCCCATTTGGAGCCATGCATTTGGACGCAGTTGTTGATGCCAAGAATCGTGTCGCCTAGACCAAGAGGACCGAGGACCGAGTACCGCGAGGAGGCCACCAGATAGTTCAGGAAGGGTCGCCTAATGGGGAGGGAGCGGGGAGACTTGAAGACGATGGTGATTGAGGTTGAAGTCCGAGGGGAAGTTCGCTGTCCGTTTGGGGCTGTCCAGTTCGGCACCGTCGTTGACGTTGGAGGCCATGTCACCTAGAACAAGAGGGCTTGAAGATCGCCAAGAAGTCGCCAGAAGGTCGCCCAGGGATAGCCAGACAGTAACCTAGTGGTCGCCTAGTGAGGAGAAAAAGCCTGCAGAAAAGATGATGGTGGTTGAGGGTGAAGTCGAACGAGCGTTGGGAGGTCCTTCTTATAGATGCATGGGTGGTGGCTGGCGGGGGAGGTTGATGTTCAAGTCAGCCGCTCTTCACATAACAGCAGCAAACAGCGTCGGGAGAGCATCTTGCCAGCCCGTCGATCGACAGGTCGTTCCCGGGCACCGCCGAAGGCTCTTCGCACCGAATGGCAGGCCCAGTTTGCGCGAGCGGTCGAAACCCAGCCGTGTCTTCGCAGCTATGTTGGAGGAGTATACCGCCAAATAGGATAATGCGTCTTTGTAACTCACAAAGTTGAGCCCCACCAAGAAGCGATTCATTCCCTAAGTTCATGAGCTAGTACTTCAGCATCCTGCGAACATCTTTGGTCGGTTGAGCTGCGCCGCTTTTCGGCCCCACTTCAAGTGAAGTGCAGATACCGGAATATCCCGGGTGTCTGCGAAAACGAACTATCTGTCAGCCGCATCCAGTGGATCATCGGAGACACAAGTCATACCGCCTCCACCATAGACCTCGGGGTCCGTTGCCTATATGGATGACATCGCTTGACCGATGTATATGTCTACCTTGAAGCCGATCCCGACAGCTCACACGAGTATGACACGGATGCAGAGAAAGCTCACTAAAGCACGGTGCATCATGGCAGCGTTTCGCCGCGACGCAGATGCCTTTTGCACGTTCGCCGTTCAAAAGGCCGCGCTGGGAGTCGAAGTGCTATGATCGGTTGTGACACAGGTCCCATCGCGCCACGGTTTAGGTGGTTCTCCTGCTTCGAACCCGATGAGCAACGCACACACAGACAGTAGATAGCGATCAAGGTACTCAGCGCTCATAACATTAAACACGGAGATTAGCTACAAAGAGTAAGCGCAAACAGAATAAGAAACCCATACATAAGAATTGTATTAAGGCGCATGTTGGTTTCCCGTCTCCGACGGCGGAACCAGAGGCATCCGCCGCCATGAGAGGTACTTATCCCGAGGACCACGGAAAGGTCTGCGCCAGGACGAGCCGTAAAGCTCGCCCTCCCTCGGGACGCACCTTGTTTTTATTCTTATTCCCCGCAAGGTCTCCCAACTCCGAGATGTAGATAATAGGAAGTTTTTTTTGGCCGGGACGGAGGAGGACCCACCTTTTGGGACTCACCTTGATCTAACAAGTGCCTTGCCCGAGCGAAGAAATGCCTACCTCAGAACCAGACTATCGTAGAAACCAAGGCCTCGCAAGCAGACTAATTTGAGCGGCGGCAGCGTCGACAGCGGTTACGAGCCCATTGGGAACTTGCCGGAGATATTGGACTTAGACACTTAGGCAAGGGCGCCCACCTTCTTGCGCCGGCGTAGAGCTTACTAGGTTAAGATATGACAGAAGAGCACTGACCACAGCGAAGCGACGGTAGACCCTTATGCCGAAGCGGCGCCGGAATAGAAATGCAGAGACGAAGCGGAGCAATCCAGCTCACCGGGGAGTTCGTTGCACGTGAGCGGATTGGTTGAGGTCGGCGGAGCTGACAGGGCTGAGGCGATTGTGGCGGTGGTCACCGACGCTGGCGGAAACGTGGCCAATACAAACAGCTTGCCTAAATCGAGGGAACAGGAGTGGTCGAGATCGGCGGCGAGAAGTCGAACGTTGGTGGCGATGTGGCGGCGAGATGTTGTCGGAGGTCCTTGAAGATTGCGTGGTCAGAACCAGGTGTTGGCGAGGCACGCACCAGCCTAGAGACAGCAGACGCCTAGACACAGGTCGGGAGGGCTTCATGGTCGATGGATGTTGCTCATGGTTCACTTTCTTGCCAGTAAATGGTGTACAGCGATGATCTACAGGGGAGATCAGCATTGTGGCGGAGGACATCGAGTGTGGCGCGAACGACGATCCGGGTGGCGAGGGGCGAGTGGACGTACCGAGACGTTGAATGAGGCGCCACTAGGGCAGAGACTCGGGGTCACGCCACATCTAGAAGTCAGAGGGAGAGCGGGGAAGATCAGCTCGTCATGGAGGAACACCACGCCCTGGCCCTCCGCCTTATATACCGCCTGTGGAAGGGCGCTTTGGCGAGGCGGCGATGCGGGGCGCCACCAACACGGGGCTAGGTGGACCACAGCACCGCCTCCAACGGTTTGCAGATTTGGCCGACCACAAAGGCCCCGCCAAAGCGGGCGACCTAGGGGCGAAGAAGCCTCTCGCTTTGGGCCTTCTGTTGGCGATTGTGGAGAAAGGTCGCTTTCCGCCGATCGCGCTGACTCGCCCGACAGGATCGATCGAATGCCCATGACCACGACGCGACCTGCAGGCTGGGTGCATCGATATCGTCGGCGGATTGGCAGCGAAGATCCAGATTGTGGCGAGCAGTACACCTTGTACGCAGAGCTGAGGTCTACGCGCCACATCAGGTTTAGCGAGTCTGGATCTGGTCATGGAGGAGCCTGGGGCGACGCAGTCGGATATGGCCGTTCGGGACGAACAGCTACAGCCTCCAAAAATGAGCCGCCGGCGCTACGCCACCAAGCTTTGGTGGCGAGCTTGACTCGCGGACCACCGGTACCGTGGCGATGACGTCCTCTCCCCGGGGAACATCTGCGCGCGACCACACCTCCATGGCGGCCAGATGCGCCTCGTGCAGCGCTCCGAGCCCACCCTCCGCCCTCGCGACGTTCTTCCCCATCCAGGGACCAGGGCCCCAATCCACCCCCAGCGAAGCTTCAGGGTTACCACTGCCCACCACAGCGCCGACCTCCCGAGCCTGGCCCTTTCGAGGTACCTCCCCAGCCTTCCGAGTCCCAAACCCGAGTCCGTGGGCCCCCCACGCCCGCTCCCCGATGCTCCTTCAGCGTCCGACGCACGGGCACCCGCCGGCCCTCCTCCCCCAGGCGCGCGATCCCACTCCCATGGGAGCGGAGACTGCGCGGCGTGGCGCCCCCCGATCCGCGTTCGTTTTCGAGCAGCGGCGCGCGCCTTGGCGCTCCCAGCGTCTTCGTTCGTGGGGGGCCTCGTGGCGCAGCGCGAGGCTAAATGACAACGCTCGGGCGCGGCGTGTGTGTGCGCGTACGTACCGCGTCGGGACCGAACGCGCGCGCGCGCAGGCTCCAGAACTCCGGGGCCTGTGTCTGAAGGGAGGCGGACACACGCGTGACGTGAAAGACATATCCTGCGAGGACGTGATAGCAAGAAGCGGCTAGTGTACACATCCATCCGAGAGACGACAGGTAAAACAGGGGGTTGTAAGTGATAAATGGTACGTAGTGGTTAGCATCAATATCAGCGGGGGCTGCACAAACACGGCGACAGACAAACAAGCGCGTCCGCCGGACCTGGAGACGGAAAAAGCAAGCACGATGGAGAGTGTGAGCGAGAGGTTGTGGCGGGGAGGTCAGACGGCACCCCCGGAGCAGCGTCCTGGCTCCTGGGGCTCGAACGCGGTACGCGGCGTCTAGCGTCCTGCAGTCCGACGGCGTGCGAGCGCATCTGCGCGTCTGTTCAAAACGGCGCGTGTGCGCGGGAGGAGGGGCGTGAACGGCATGAGAAGAGCGGTGGTGCTGCGCGCTCATGCGAGCGCGAGCCAGCCCGAGACTGCGCCCACGAGGAGCACGAGCAGGGCGCTCGGCGAGAACGCGGGGGCGCTCCCGCTGCCCACGCTCGACGCCGTAGGGTTCAGTGAACCACCTGAGAAGCCGCACGGTCAGCACAGAGCATGGAACGAAAGGGCCGGCAAACTCACTTGTCGAGGTGGTCGTGCCTGAGGCTAGCGGGTCATTCGTCGCTGCGGCGGACGCGGTAGGGAGTGTGGTGGGGGTGCCTGCGATGGTGGTCGTCACGCCGTTTGGAGTCGCGGATAGGAGTGTACCAGACGAGGATACGGCGGAGGAAGCAGCAGAGCCGGAAGAGGCAGAGGTGGACGAGGGCGACGCGGCAACGGACGAAGAGGGGGCTTGTCAAATTCGCCACGATAATAGCAAAGGCAGTGGACATGCACTCACCGGATGATCCGCCCGCGGCCTGCGAGAGCTCCGCAAAACCGACGGCAGCTGGGTCCGAGCGGAAGACGCTGTAGACGTTTTTCTGCACGGTGGCGTTAGCAACCGTCGCGTGACGCCGCGAGCTATTTTTTGAAGGAGGGGGGATACTCACCAGGAAAGTGTCGCCGACGACCCACTGCGGGTTCCCGCCACCGCTGCCCACGTCCGAGCCGAGGCTGAGGTCGAAGATGCCGCCGAGGCACATGTCCGCGGAGATGGTGCCGAGGTTCATGTCGTCGTCGCTGATGGGCCATGACTTGCCGCCGAAGGCGAGCGCGATGTTCACCTGTGTGTTGCACGCTGCGCAGCACGGAAGCAGAGGAATGGCGATGTCGGGTCAGTTGGGCTGGGGCTGGGGACCGCGGCGCGGCTGCGAGGCAGGAATAGCGCGGGGTAAGAATAGACAGGGGCACTCACGGAACGCGAAGAAACCCTCCATCTGTCCAGTGAGCGCCTGCGAGCCCTCGACCGCGTCCCAGATCGCCCCCACCGCGTCGGACGGCCCGCCGATGAGTGTCGTGCCGGTGTCGATGGCGGAGAGTGCGCTTTGGCCGGTGGGGATCGAGACCGACTTGCCTTGCACGCTCGCACCTGCGTTGCGAAAAGCCGAAGCATGCGCACATCAGCTACCACGCTCGCACCGCACGCAGCCCAGAAAAACGCGCAGGGGGACGCGCGAGGATGATCATGCGAGGCAGATCGCAGACGTACCTGACATCTCGAGCATCCAGAAGGTAGGCGCGCTGCCGACGGTGGTGAGCGAAATGAACTCGATGTCGCCGGTGAAGAGGGACGAGTTGGTCCCGCCGAGGGTCATGACGCCGCCGCTCTGCTCGTCCGCGACGCCGGCATCGTCGAGGTGGCGGTCGAGCCAGAAGGAAATCTCCGGAGAGGTGAACTGGTTGTTGTTGACGAGCGTCTGCCAGAAAGGCGGCGCGCGGGTGGACGCGAGGGCCTCGAAGGCGAGGCCCATGATGCCGGAGACGTCGCCCGAGAGGAGGCCGTCCGTCATCTGCTCGACGACGACGAACGTCTGCGGGTTGACGTTGAAGCCGGACATCGAGACGGTGTCTTGCGCGAGGATGCCCGCAACGGAGCCGCTGCCGTAACTGATGCTGACGCCCTGTTCATTGCCTGACGCGCTCGTTACGGCCTGGATGGTGGACGACTGCGAGGCGTCAAAGGGTGGGGTGCTGCCGCAAGACAAACATTGAGACGAGGCGACCCAGAAGTCTGAAGAGCCGGTGTCGAGGACGACCTTGAACGTCTGCGCGGGTGTACCAACGGTTACCACACCCAGGTAAGACGAGTCTTGTTGCTGTGTTCAAACGAGCTCAACACACGGGCCAATTGGGCAACTGGACGAGTGGTTCACTTACCTGGTCGATGATGCCTACACCGACGGTCTGCCCGGCGCGCTTGGAGAGGGCACCCTTGAAGCCGTATTTTTGACGGATATGATCTGCATGGGCAGCGAAACGCTCGATGGACGCGTTGCGGTTTGCGGAGCGTCGTGCGATGGGTATATGGAGCGGCGGGGGGACATGGAGTGGGTTGGCGAGGGTGGCGGCGACGAGGGCAAGCAAGGGGAAAAGGGTATGGGGGATCATGGCGGACGGGGGAAAGAAGGGACGCGCTGGGCGCCGAGAGAGGGAAGATATAAGGCGGAGGAGGAACAAGGAGCGACTGGGCTATGGGGCGAGAGAAGGAGACTCTCGGGGTGACAAACGGTCACGGCGGAGGGAAGAGGCGGAGCAGGCAGAGCGGGGCCTCTTCCTGATCCACCTGCCACCCTATGCCAGACCGTGGACGACCCGGCGGCCCAGAATAGCGATCCCTGGCTGCGCGCCCACACGCCAAACTCTCCTCCACTCGACGATCACCTCTCCTCCTGCGTCCATCTTTGGTCCGCGCCCCGGCCGCTCTCTCCCCGTCTGCTCCCGCGCTAGCTCTCGGTCCTATTTCCGCTGCCCCGCAGTCGCCTGCTCTCAAATAACTGCAACGACGTTCCCCTTCATGCCCACGACACGATTCCAAACCACGGCGCGCCCACAGAGACCCATTTCAAAAACCAAGACCTCGCCTGTACCCGAGTCTGATCTGTGTACGAAAGCGTCTCTTGGCGAACAAACCCGACAACAAAGCATTGATTCATCCTTATACAAAGTCCCACATGACATTGCCCCTCTGCAAACGCCCTTACCGTAACCCTCGGTCCCTGCGTGCGCGGCCAACGCGCTGCCCTCGCCCCCAGCGGATGTCGCACGGTCCGCTCGTGTGAACCGCATCTCGACCGCAGGGATGGCCTGGTGGTGCACGCCTGATCCACAGCTCGTGTTTATTCATAGCTCGTACGCCCTCAAACAGCCAGCTGTCATACTAATCGAGACATCCTCGACTGCGCAGTGACGTTGATGCCGGTCTTCCGAAGAAGTCGGTGCCTTGACCCCGGACGCCTGCTCTCCATATGTCGTTAAGTACTTATCTCGAGGGCGGACGCAATAGACGCTCGGTGTATTCGGCGGACGACCATCTCATCGTTGCGGCGTAAGTAATAGACCTAGAAACCCAAAGATCTCGAAGCCTGGAAGATGCAGCTCGGCCGGCGACGGATTTCGAAGGCCCAAATCTGGCGCACGAGCCGCAACAAATTCGTCTTCCCTCAAGCAACGAACATCTATCAGATCGTAACGATCTCGGGACAGAAATGTAATCGTTGTCATTCCGAAACCGACTATGCGTTTATACCGTGCGGTCGCGAGCCGCGCGCGGGTACCGCACACGAACAGACGAGAAAGAGCAGTGCCGCAAACGAGTGGCTCGTTCTCGGCCACGCGACACCGCCGTTATGAGCGTGCGCGCTAGAGGTGGCCTCGCAAGACTTACTCACGCATGCGTCCCTGGGCTGTCCGCGCCACCTCGGATCCGGACGGGAGGAAAACCTCAGGTCGCCAGGGCAATACCTACTTCCACACCTCGTGATCGATTTTCTAGTTTGCGCACGGCGGGGTGCACGCATCCATATGTATTCAGAACGTCAGCAGCCAGACGACACAACTTGGTCACTCAAGCGTCTCGAGTCAAAATACCCCCGCATACCGCGCGCAAGGTCGAATCCGAGGGCGACTGGTCCATGCCTTGCCAGCGAGCCAAATGACGCGCGGCGGACATCCGCGATGTCGTGCGGCGGTGAGCAGGAGGGCGGGGAAGCCGACCACCTGTAGCATCTGTGGCGAGGCTGGAGGCTGTTATGAGACGGAAGGTTATCTCTCCGGTGGTGGCGGTGGCTATTGTGGCACCAGAGATCGGGAGAGGATCGCAGTCACCCTGAGTCCTTCTACCACTGAGGGCGTTGCAAACCGTCTCGCTTGAGATGGGCGTCGAGCGTTCGTGCTCGGAGGCTCTCTACCTTGACGAATATGTTCACTCGAATGACTTGCGCGAAATGCCTGATCGGTTCCGAATTCAAGAGACCATCTGCCTTCGTGGAGGATACATTGAAGGCCAAGATGATCATGACGATCGTGAGAAGTAATTTGGCTTTAGCCTGGCCGTGGAGCCACGAGACGTTAGTAAGGAAAATGAGCAAGTGTCAGTGCCGTTTGCAGCCTGTCGCGACTTGTCGCCCCTCCCCTTTAGTCAAGCGCTACTCCACTGCGCCGTCCAACTCTCATTCGCTGCATCTCACTCACTATACCTCACTTGTTTCCTCTCATCTCTTCTGCAGTCACAAGATTCAAGGGCTCTTCCCTCCAGACGATTTTCAAACGCTCACTGCAGCTTGCAAGCTTCCTCCGGTGATTATGTCGTAGTGGTAATTTCCGTGCTGCACGACCTCAAGCGTCCTTTCGCCCACGTGCACAAGGGAATCCTCGCATTGTGCCGTGGGTTCTTCGTGTTGCGTAAATCTTCGAAACGGCTGCACGGTATTTGTGGATCTTACGTGGCGCATATAGAATGTATAATCGTATACCTAGGTCCGGAACGGAGGACAACATCAGAGGGGTATGTAGAGTAGTGGGGTAGGCGGTGGTGACGATGCTGTAACCAAGTGCGGGATAACACGAAACGCGATGGAGGTATCGGACGAATGAAGGAACGAGGTGTGTGTCTGTGCACATGAATACAATGTGACGATTACGAAGCCCAGGAGACGAAGGAATGTGCTAGGGAAATGCGAACGATGCATTATGCAGGGAGACGAATGAGTGATAGCGACCGGTTTACTTTGGCTACAAGAGGTTGTTGGAGAACGGCATGGTGATGAAGTGTGGGGATGATGGGAGAAATACTACAGTGACATCTAGAAGACATCCAGTGAATGAGGGCAGTTCGAGGCGGTATGTCCGCGCTCCTCGCAATCCTCGCAGATGAGCTCCTCGTCGTCGTGAAGGCGAGAGGATGAAGTGATAGCACTAGGTGGAGGAGCGCCTTCCTTGAGGAGGTCGCATGTGAAAATATCATGGCCTGGACGTTCGCAGATTTCGCAAACTTCTTCGCCGGCGTGACCAACCGTGGAAGAAAGCGTTGAGGCGGATGATGCCGGGCGGACAGGGTCCTCTGGAAGGTCGTTCTTTGACAGCTTCTTCTGGCTTCGAGCGAGCTTCTCTTTGAGGCGGTCAATCTCAGCTTCGAGCTCGTCCTCACGGTAGATCTACACGACATCTATCAGAACCAGTGAGAACCGGGGGTTTCAAGAAGCCTACCTTGGACTCGATGAGTGATTCAAGTTCTCCGATCTCCTTGTTAAGCTGAAAACCGTTGTTACTCGCAAGTACGAAACATAAAACAAGAGAAGGACGTACATCATGGACTTGACGTGCATTCTTCATCTCGAGGTCTGCAAGTTTCTTGCGAAGCTGTTCGACGTCGGTCTAGGTGCGTCGTTTAGCATTGTTTGACAGCGTATGCAAATACAAACCACCCACCTCGTACTTGGCCTTGAGGTCCTTGTAACTCTTCTGGAGGGCGTGGATGTCGTCGATTGAGGGTGTTCCCGGCGAAGGAGGGTTCTCGCCATTTGCAATGGCCTCTTCCCGTGCCAGGCTCTTCTCGACGTCTTCTTCCAGAATCTTCAAGTCCTATAGGAAAGGATCAGCGAAACCCCAACTGCTCAGTGACAGCGTGTTCTCACCTCGCGGAGCTGCTCCGTCTCTGACATCAAGAGCCTGTTCTCAGCCTCAAGAACCTTGCACCTCTGGCTTGACGCCGTGTTCTCTTTCTGCAACTCCTGGACAATGTGCCTGTAGGACATGGTCAGTACGAGTGCGAGTCACTTGAAATTGTAAAGTTGACCCACTTGAGACCAGTGATCTCCTCGCGAGCCGTGGCAAGGTCATGCTTGGAAGAGGGTGACTGTGGTACCTTGACCTCGTGGCCGTTGACAGAGCCTTCACGGTTGAGCTTCTTGCGGATTGTGTCCAGCTCGGCAGTGCGCTCATTCGCCAGGGCACGGAGTTCCTCCACAATCGCACGCTCATCTGCAAGCTCGGCCTGCGTTCTCTTCAACGACTGAGTGAGCTGCGTCTAGCATCAGTACATTGTGCTTGTGAGGATTAGTGTGGAAACCTACCGTCTCCTTGTCCTCCATCAGGGAGTGAACCTCATCCTCTAGTTCGTGCACAGTAGCATTCCCACCGGCCGAAGCCTTGGCCTGCGCAAGCTGCAGCTTGAGCTCCGCGATCTCTTCCTGGAGCTTCGCGCGCTCAGCATTGTTACGCGGCGCCAGCTCGCTAATCTTGTCGCTCGAGTTGCTTGCCGCCGCAGCCGCAAGGCTCTCCAGATGCTATCCACCAGACACAGGGTCAGCCGCGAAGACAAATCACAACTGTCAAAAGCACGCACCGCAATCTCGGCCCTGAGCGTCTCAATATCCGCGCGCGCGTTCTCCAACGTGACCGCGTTCTCGCGGAACGCCTCCTCGACCTCCTCGACGCGTACCCGCGCCTTCTCCTCCGCCTTGCGCAGCCGCTCCGCCTCCTGCCGGCCTTCTGCGAGCTCCTTGCGGATGCCCTCCTCGCGCTCCTTGTAGCGCTTGAGCCGGTCGTGCACCGCCGCGTCGTCGCGCTCGTTCGCCGCGCGCATGTCTTCCAGAGTGTCCTCGAGCGTCGAGATCTTCTTCTGCAGGTGCTGCACCTGATCGCGAAGCATCTCGTTCTCGATCTCGGCCGCCGACGACACCTGGCGAGCGGTGGTGCCTGGGGACGGGGGCCGCGCCTGTTGCCGCACTTGCTCTTCGAGTGCGACGACGAGGTCTTCCAGCTCATAGCGCTTCGTATCCGCCGCGCTGAGACGCTCTTCATAAAGCGCGATTGTTTCCTAACAAAGCGTCAGCTGCCCGCCCCCTCGGTGAACGGAGGTGCAAAAGCAACATACCTGGCCCGCCCTCCTGAGCTCGTCCACCTGCCCGCCCAGCTCCCTCCTCTCCTCCTCCAAGTCGCCGTACGCCTTCTGCACGCGTGCCTCGAGCAGCGCGATCTCCCCGTTCTTCGCCTTCAGCAGGTCAGCGTTCTCGCTCTGCTCCCCCTCGCGCGCCGCGACCGCCTCCTTGAGCTGCGCGACGAGCGCCTCGCGGTCCTCCAGCCGGCTCTGCGCGTCGCGCAGGCGCGCCTCCCCGTCGCCCTTCGCCTTCTCCACCGCGCGGGTGGCATCGTCTGCCGCCCGCTGCAGCGCCTCCATCTGGGCGTCGCGCTCGCCTAGCGCCCGCTCTGCCGTGCGCGCCGCGGCCTCCAGCTCGAGCACGCGCGCCGTCGCGGCGTCCCGCTCCGCGGCGAGCGTCTCGACGCGTGTGGACGCTTCGCGCTCAGACCCGTCGGCTTTGGCGCGCAGATTGTCTGCGTCCGCACGCAGCCGCTCGTTCTCGTTCTCGGCGGCGTCGAGCCGGGCTTGGAGGCGCTCGACTTGGGAGTGGAGCTCGAACGCCGCGGCGGAGTCCGCGGCGGACACGCGCGAGTCCGGCCGCGGGCTCGAGGGGGTCTTGCTGGACATGAGGCCTGCGATGCGGTCCTGGATCGCTTTGGCGTTCATCTCGAGGTCGGTCATGGCGGGTCCTGGGATGTCCGCGGGGGTTTGGGGGCCGTTGAGAGACACCGAGCGGCTAGACAAAGTGGTGTTGGAGGGGGAGGGAGGGGGCGGCATGGCGATCGCACTCGGTATTCTCGCGCGTGGAGTATTGCTGAATGAGGGACGTGACTTCGACGGCGTTGTAGAGGTAGGAAGGCCCATTCCGATACCAGTCGGCCTAGCGGAGCCTAATGCCTTAGGGGTGCTGAAGGGAGAACCAGGAGCGCTACGGGTGGGGGAGGCCAATTGTCTCGGGGGATATCTGGGGGAACCGAGGGCGGTCGCTCTGACGGGACTCGCAGAGCCAGAGCCTCGCGACGGGCTTCCAGGAGTCTTTGCAAGCTGCTTAGCGGTCATACCCACGTACTTGGCAGCTCGTGAGCCAGGTGTGATGTTTGTAGGAAGGGCAGTAGTGCGCGCAGGTGTGACCAAACTTCGCGTTGCGGCAGATGGACGAGGTCGGGCGGAAGGGGTTTGCAGGTTACTGGGAGTCTTTCGGCCGTTTGACGCTGCTGGAGTCACTCGACCGTTGCCTATGGAGGGTGTGACCCTGCCATTAGTTATTGACGGCGTGACTCTGCCGTTTGAGATCGATGGTGTTTTCCTGCCATTGCCCACAGAAGGAAGGTGGGATGGGGTCATTCTGCCTGAGGCCGAAAAGGAAGGCGTCATTCGTCCACTTCGTATGGACGCCACGGAGGACGGCCGCGACGAAATAGAGACAGTAGCAGCGGAGAGCTTCGTGGAGGCAACGAAGACACCACAATTGGGAGGACATATGAAGTATTGCTTCCTGGAAAACAAAAAATGTCAGAAAATCAACTCAAAAATTGTCAATAAGCTGGGGGTGTGCACAATATAAGGCAGAAATCAGAGGGGGTTGAGGAGATGTACTTGTTCAATACGTCAGCGTTTCACTGACTGGGTGCACAGTACGACGCGTTCGATGGCCCGCGCCACACTCTCAATGGCCCCCTGGCACCTGCAAGTGTGGAAGCCCAACGTCACCCGCACAACAGGCAACGCGATAATGGCGCGAATAGCGTCGCGACCCGTTACCAATACGAGCGGTACGCTTTGGAAGGAACGAAGATCGCATGACCGCTCGGAAATGCAAAGCTGCAGCAGAAACCCATAAACTTAAACAGACAAGCCTCTCATCCCGTGCCCACGTCCACCTTTGGAGTGAGAGCGCGAAACAGGGACGAGGGTCGCACGCGCGGGCAGCGGGAGGGGAGAAGCGTGATGCAGCACTCACCCGGCAACGCTCCCGTTGTTCTTGCCCTTGCCCGCAAAGCCGCCGCTGAGCTCGACGCCGGCCCACATGCCGGGCTTGCCATCGATTTCGCCGAGGTACTTGAGGATGCCCTCGAAGCCCAGTGACTCGATCCGGACATTGTCCCCGACGTCGAAAGCGCGCCCCGCCCGGCTCGCGCTCCGGGCAAAGACATCCGCCGTCCTGCTTGGGGGACGCGCCGGGGCGGCCTTCGCCGATGGGGTGCGCCCCGCGCTCACAGCCGAAGAGGAGGACGCGGAAGAGGAGGGGCGAATGCTCGCGTTGAGAGAGAGGGTGCCGTTTTGGCCGAAAGAAGAGGAGGCAGAGGGGGAAAGCTGGGAAGCAAAAGAGAGATCGCTCGCGCGCGGGGCGCGATGCTGGGCGGGGTCGTTGGCGCGGATAGCGTCGGCGAATGCTCTTGAGGCATAGTCGTCGTCCTGTGTGGCGATAGAGGGCCGCTGGCCGGCAGAGGAGGTGGAGCGGGGCCGGGGGAGGCCCGGGGTCGGGAGGTTGCTCTTGCCCGGGGTGGGGATTGCGGAGACGCGGCCTTTACCTGGAGTGACGGACATGGAGGGACATGAGACGGAGCAGGTAGCGAGAGGAGAGAGCGTGAAGGTAGATATCGGAGCAGAGAGCGCAAGGCAGAGTGTGACTGAACAAGCTCCCTCAGCGCACCTCGACCTCCACTTCAACTGCCCGTTGCCCAATCAGCACGCGCTTTCCGGGGTCTCCCAGCGTCTCCAGGGTCCTGCTCCCCTTTCCAGAGCGCGCTGCCACTCTTTCGTGTCCTTCACGAGCCACGGTCCGGCGGGTTTGCTGACCTGCACAAGCCTCTTCAGTGAGTCCCAGCACCTTCTGTCGTTAGTCCAGTGCGAGAACTGACCTAGCGTGCAGCCATGCCGCGAATACCCCCTGCGCTCGCCCGTCTGCTCTCCCGCCCACCTGCTCTCCCCGCCGCGGTGCCACGAGCCGCATCCTCCACCTCCTTCGCCGCCTCCCTCACTCCCTTCCGGCCTATCGTTGCCTCTGCGGCCCCAACCTCTTCGCTCCTGCGTGCTCTGCCATCCCTCTCGGCGCGTTTCAACCCCCTTGCCTCCATCCTCTCGCCCCTCTTCTCGCCCGTGCTTCAAGTGCGACACAACACCAAAGGCCAGGAGTATCAACCCTCGCAGCGCAAGAGGAAGCGTAAGCACGGCTTCTTGACCCGCAAGCGGAGTGTCAACGGTCGCAAAATGCTTGCGAGGAGGAAGGCCAAGGGCAGGTTGTTCCTGTCTCATTGAGGGAACGTTGGGCACCAGGGTCGAGTTCGCTGGTGAGCCCGCTTACTCGCTGTAATGTTTTCATGGCTCAACGCTGCCTTTAGCCTTATTCATTACGCTTGCGCGAGGTATAGACTAGGACGTAGCGTGTGTCGTATATCTCTACTCTACATAATCATACAGTCAGCCCAACCAGCACGGCTTGCGCGGGGCGAGTAACTAAAAGCTACATGAAAATGCACGACCCAATGAAGCTGGTCGGCACCCTGCACGCTCAAAGAGCCACCGCGCACACGGCGTGTGTTACCTCGAGAACAGCGGCTGAACAGCAACTGGCTGGAAACCCTCGACACAAAACACCCTCCCGTCCGCGTCTGGGTCGCCCCCCACGAGGATGCTCTCGTCCTCCTCCTTCATGGGTGACAGCGGCCCGCCCTGGTGCATCTTGAGGAACCCCCGCTCGATCGACGCGACCAGCGCAGAGATGGGCGTTTGTTCCACTTCGAACCGCCTCTGTGGCTGGTGCTCGGGCGTCGGGGTGTGCGGGTCGACCGCGTGCACGATGGCGGGCTGAGCAGGCTCTGCGGTAGGGGGTGTCTGCCCGCCCTCTGACTCGGGCCTGGAGGCTGGGAGAGGGACGTCTGCTGGGGCACTAGCAGGTTCAATGCGTGCAGAGGGAGGCCGCGATGGTTGCAGGACAGGGAAGTCGATCTCAACAGTGGACGAAAGCTGTTCGACGACGGGCGGGGTGGGCTCCCGCGGAAGCGAGGGCGCAAGCTTGGGAGACTCGGGCAACGGCACGTCAGAGGGGGACACGACGGGAGCTGCATCGGCTGCTTGTGCCGCACGATGAGCTCTGGACGTCTTGTGCGACTCCTTATGAGAACCGTCTTTCGACGAGGGCTTCGTAGTCGCAGAGCTACTCCTCGAGTGGACGCGGTTGGTCTTATCGCGCATGGTGACTGTGGCGGTTGGAGGAGGCGCGGGGGCGGGTGCCTTGGAGGAAGCCCTGGACCGCGAGCTCTTCTCTTTCTCCCTTTCTTTCTCGCTGTCGCCACTCGGGGCTTTCCTCTCCTTGTCAGAAGGCTTCCTGTCCTTCTCAACCGCCGCCTTCTCCATCGACCTCTTTTCCCTCTCGGACGTCTTCTCCCGTTCGGCATGCCTCCTCTCCCTATCAGAAGACTTTGCCTTCTCCTTCTCCCTCTCCACAGCCCGAGCCCTTGAGCTGGCTGTCGAGTGACTTGGGGCGGAAGGAGCAGGAGCAGTGGCAGTAGGAACAGCCGCCGTGGTCTGCGACGACGACACAGTCCTACTGCTTCTCCCCGCGCCAGAAGTAGCCGTCGTCGCAGCCGTGGTGGCACTTGAACCGGCCCCAGGACGCGTCGACGCCCCGAGCGACGCTGCGAGCTTCTTCTGGCGCGCCAGGTCCTCCTTCACGAGGGCAGCCACCACAGGGACCGCTGGCGTCGACCTGCTCGTCGAAATTACGCGTGGCCGAACGGGCCTCGACGGCGCGCCGGGGGGCGCAGCGGTCGTCTTGCCCTTCGCGGCCTCCGGCTCGGGCTCGGGCACACGCAAGACGCGTCGCGCGCCCCCGCCGCCCATCGTCCGCTCCTTCCTTGCGCCATCGCCCTCTGAAGGGTTCAGCAGCACCGGACGAATGGGCCCGCTACGCGCCGCGCCCCCCACCGGCTGCCCCGCGAGTTCAGTACGCAGGACGCGTTGTGGGCCAGACTGAGGGCGGTCGGTCGCGCTCGGGAGGAGCTCGGTGATGGAGAGCGGGCGTTGTGGGCCTGAGGGCGCTGGGTGCGAGGGGATGTAGTCCGGCGGGGGCATGTCCACTTTGAGGCGCCTGGGCTCCTCGCGGGGCGGCCTGCGCGGACCGTCTTGTGCGCGCGAGGGGGCTGGGAGGACTTCGGGTGTGGGTGCGCGCATAGGCCGCTGGGGACCTGTGTGCGCCTGAGAGGTCGTCTGGGACGACGACGTAGAGCGGACGTGCTTCGGTGGGCGCTGGGGGCCTGCTTGGTGAAGTGAAGACGCGGCGGGGGCGGGTTGGGTTTCGCTCTGCGCGGAGCGGGTCGATTGTGAAGACGTGGGTCGAGATGGGGGCTGTGAGGGAGGTCGAGAAGTAGGAACAGAGCCCTTGATGTCAAGGTATTTGCGCGTTCGAGGGGTGAGTGGGGCCGTGAAGCTATACACACGCATACGTCAACACGTGCATTGGTATAGACAGGATTGAAGCGACGCACCTGGGTAGACGTCCCGGCAGGAGGATTTTGTATGCCTCAAACAACTTCTTCCCAACCTTCCTTACGTCTGCACTAGCATCCACGGCAGTGGAGCGGATGGTCGCCTCAATTTCCTTCGCCCTCTGCTCTTTCTCCAGGTCTGGCGGATTGAAACACTTGAGGCAGAGCATCATCGCGTCAGCGGCCGCTAGCCGGAGAGATACTGACTTGTCCGTGACCGATATCGAGCAGTAATGGATGATGGAAGGTGCTTGCGTATTTTGGACAAGTTCAGCAATGCATGCCTTCGCCCTGTTAACGAACACCTTGTTCGCTCTCGTGCAGAGAGTGAGGAGGGCGGGGAGATAATGTGGAATGAGGGGCTCGAACTCGCTTGTGAGAGTGGTCACCGCGGTGGTCATGAAGTTAGTAGCGGCTCCAGATAGTCGGGTGCGCTCTGAGTTGAGTGCGGAAGTGATTGGACGAGACGACGTTCGGAGAGCTGATATGAGGTCCGCGGGGTAGGTTTCTGCATTGCCAGTGCAGAGTGCTCCAAATCGGCCAAGTGCGTCTGCTATTGAGTCCCATGTCTCTTCTGTCTCGGGGCTAGATAGTGCATCTTGTATGTATTCTAGTTCTTCGAGTAGATGGGACTGGCTATAGCACTAGTAGCAGAGCCTCCGGTGTAAGGGGGAAATGCCGTTCTGTAGGGAATTATCGCGCTCACCTCGATGGAAGTTAAAGGCGCTTTTGGAGGCATCAACTTCGTAGATATGGGTGTTTATATTCAGGCTGAAATTCAAGGATTCTTCGATTGGTGCAGTGATGCAGACGGGAGATGGTGGATGTGGATCGAGGGATGTTCGGATAGGTGGTCGTGGCTCACACAAGGCCTATAGCGCTCGAGCGCCCCGACTTCCCGAGCCTCCAGGGTTGAACATACGGCACCACGTGACCGCGGTGTTGCAGATTTGACGCTCGTTCAATTGCATTTCCAGACGGCCCGCATCGCCGAATGTCCAGTTCTTCCTCGAATCTCACCACCTTAATCCGATTCTCAGCGACATGCTAAAGTGGGCTCTTATTCTCAGCACATGACTGTCCACGGTCCAGAGATATAATGGACCATGAGCTCTGGCGTTTCTTGACTATGTCAGCTCTTCTCCAGACTCCGCTAGTGCTGTTCTACCATCATGGATTTGTTCTCAGAAGTGACATCCGGAGAGTATTCGCAGGAAAATGTGGTGATCAGGGTCGTAGATATGCACACCGGAGGAGAGGTATGGGATGTTGTCGCTCAAACAATGGATCGAGATCTAACGATCAGTCACATACCATAGCCCACACGGATTGTCGTGGAAGGTTTCCCTGAATTGAAGGGGGATACGTTGCTGGAAAAAAGAGTGCATGCAAAGGAGAAAGTGGACTACGTCAGACAAAGGTACACTACTCGTGTTATGGAGAGAAGTATTTTGACCAAATTTGAGGAGTACAGGCTTATGAGAGAGCCGCGGGGTCACAAGGAAATGTACGGTGCTATACTCGTCCGCGAGACAGAGAAGACCAGAACGGGCGAGGCCGATATAGGTGTCTTGTTCTGCCACAATGGTGAGCTAGCGACTTAGATGCATGTGCGAAGTACGTACTCACGTGGGCCGCAGAGGGCTATTCTACAATGTGTGGACATGCAACCATCGCCCTTGGCCGTTTCCTGGTTGACACTCAAGATACGACGATCTTCCCGAGGCGTGGGGCGGTCGTATTCGACACCGCTGCACGGGAAAGCAGGATACGCCTACACGCACCTTGCGGAGTAGTGGAGGTCTCGGTCCCGAGCACTCTGAGTCGAGGCCGAGTTCGGTCCGATCCCAGCCGGGAGGTGTCCTTCGTGAGCGTGAAGAGCTTCGCGGCTGCAACAGACTTGGTTGTCGAAATTCCCGATGGACTTCTCTGGGACGAACTTCGCGACGGCGGTCGACGAAGCATCAAGGTAGACCTAGCGTACGGCGGTGCATTCTACGTGATCGTCCAAGAAAAGGAGCTGGGATTCCAGGGCGCAAGGAATGGAGACGTCGACATGAAGCACTTGGACCAGGTGACCGCGGTCGTGAAAAAGCTGGTGGGCGCAAGACGGGAGCTGTTCCAAGGGCACGGACTCGACACGGAACTGGAATACTTGTATGGAGTGATTGTGGTGGATGGCGGTGAGGGCCAGAAGGGGCTGGGCGGGTTGGACGAGGGAAGACTCGGAGTATGTTTCTTCGCAGACCAACAAGTCGACCGTTCGCCAACGGGGTCAGGTGTCTCCGCGCGAGTGGCGCTCGCGTGTGCCAAGGGACTCCTAGAGCCGGGCGAACGTGTGCGGTTCGACTCGCCGTTGTCTGCGCGTCCGGGCGGCGAGGTGGGGGTGTTCATCGGAAGCGCGACGGGCGACGGACGGGCACGGGTGGAGGGGAAAGCATTCTACACGGGCGCGTGCGCGTTCGTGGTGGAGGAGGGGGACGGGATTTCACGCGACGGTTTCGTTCTCTAGTTGGTGACGTAGGGCCGCGGCACACGACCGATGATGTCATAGTCTACGCCTACATAAACTCCAAGTCGCGGCCGGTCGCGGCCAACTCGACCATTGCCAGCTTCCCATATCCCTCCTCGCAGATTTCAACGATGTCTTACGCCTCCGTCGCTGCACAGGGTGCCCCGCCTCCCTCTAAGCAGGTGTGTTTTAAACAACATGCTTACAACCTAGACTAAGTAACACTGAACCTCTGATTAGCCGCAGCCCAACCCGGCCCTCCTAACCACCGAGCCGCCGAGTGCGGACAACATCGCCGACGATGCAGCCAAGGTCAACCTAGTGTCTCCGGACTTTAAGAGCAACCCGGCAACAAAGACATCTATCCAGGACATCCCATCTGAGGCGCCAACGACCGGAACACCTAGTAGGCGCCGTCGGTATATCGACGAAGTGGAGCAGGAAGGCTTTTACTTGTTCAACCTCATGAAGCAGTACATTCTTCACCCCGCAGTTGCTGGTGGTATCATTGGGATTGGTAAGCCGATTGACCAAATTATCCACTCCCAGCTTCCTGATAGTTATGTGCAGCCAACATTGGTCTGATCTCGGGTGTCGCGTACACATTCTACTCCAAACCGCATCTCCAGCGCGACACGCGCTCAATCATGTCGGCCGTTGCGGGCTCCCTTGCACTCCTCGGCACAGAAGGGTACCTGGCGGAGAGATACCGCGAGACACCGCAAGGTCAGCGGGAGGCTCAAAAGGCAAAGGAAGAAGGTGCACTGTTGTACCGCCATGCCCGTGAACAACTCCTCAGGCCGGGCGTGTTGGGCGGCCTTCTTGGGCTTTGTAGGTGACTTTCGCTGACTCTGGTGCGACACCCCGCTCACTTAGTTTGTAGTGAACGCTGGTGTAATCGGGGCTGTTGGTTACTTCTCCTACGTTAATTGGGACAGGCCGTCTTGGGATCGCCGCGTTGTCTCCTCTGTTACGGTGGGCCTACTTGCGCTTTGGGGCGGTGAAGGGTGAGAGTCATTGAAACGTCCGCAACTTCTGCTGACCGCACTATGGTTTAGATATCTTGCGGAGCGCTACCGAGAGACTCGTCATTAAATCTCTGGACTTCGCGTCGATGAATCAGGGCAAGAAGATGCACACTGATCACAGTCTACCGACAGTGAGCATACGGCAGGCGCATACATTCTGTACTATGTTTCTATTGTATCCTCCATATTGTAAAGTCCATTCCGCGAGTTACGAATATAAGAGAATAAGAGACTTGCCAGAGTAGTCATACAGTGTTCGAAGACAGAAGGAAGGTTGGACGGAGCCGAGACGGCGCTTATAGTACATACCGCCATTCCCATACAGGCCTATTTGGGTGACAAGCCTCTCGCTTATCTAATCGTGTCTCAATCCGAATCTTAATTTTTTGTCCCGATCTCTATACACTGCCCCTCATCGTCCTCGACGTCCTCGCCCTCGGCGGCATCTCAGCGTACTTGACCTCCTTACTCAAACACTAGCTGCACACAATGTCTCGATTCTTCCGTGCCGCAGACGACTCCGATTCCGACAGCTCTTCCTCTGAGGAGGAGGAGCTCATGTCCAGCGACGACGAGGCTCCCAAGCAAGCGGCCGCCGCGGCGAAGCCCATGTCCCGATTCTTGAAGAGCGCAGGAGACTCAGACTCCTCTGATGAGTCGTCCGACGACGACGAGAGCTCCATGAGCAGTGATGAGGAGGAGGCGGAGAAGGTGAAGCCCAAGGCGAGCAAGTACCTTCATGGCGCGTCCTCGGACGACGACTCCGACGAGGACGTGAAACGTGTAGTGAAAAGCGCGAAGGACAAGCGGTTGGAGGAGATGGAGGCGACGGGAAAGCTGATGGACAATGCTCTCAAAATTAACGACTGGGTCGCGATTTCCAACGGTGCGCACATATCTGCTCTCACCTTCCCTTCATGAGAGTTTCTGCGGAGGCTTGTCATACTTACGATATGCTGCGCTATAGAGTTTGAGAAGCTCGTCAAGATGGTGCAGCGGCAGCAAAACATTCAGGAGCCTGTGCCGCCATTCTTCCTTCGCACGCTCGCTAACCTCGAGAGTTCGCTCAATGCGGCCCTCGCGAAGGAAAAGGAGTCGAAGAAAAAAATGAACGCAAGCAACTCTCGCGCTCTTAACGCCGTCAAGCAAAAAGTTAAGAAGATCTCCAAGGAGTTCGAGTCAGAGTTGAAGCGCTTCCAGGAGGTAAGCCTCACTGTAACATTCTGAACGGGCATTAAGGCTCATCACCTGTCCAGGACCCTGAAGGTTTCGAACGTGACTACGCTTCTACCATCCAGCCAGAGGCTACCTCTGCCCCTGCTAAAGCGGCGAAGAAGGTGAAGAAGACCGCCGATGAGGACGAGGACGAGGACGAGGACTTTACGACTGTGGGCAAAGGTGGCAAGGTTATCCAGTACACCCCCGAGAGCATCTATAAGAACCTTCAGATGATTCAGGAAGCCCGTGGAAAGAAGGTGAGACATAAGCTATTTCGTCTTGCTCGGGCATATCTGACTTGTTGCACAGAACACCGACCGGACAGAGCAGATTCGTATCCTGGAGAAGTTGCTCGAGGTATCGGTGACATCGTACCAGCGGATCCGTGTTCTCCTTGCCCTCATCGCCTCACGCTTCGACTACAACTCCGCAGTCGCTATGCACATGCCGACGGAGCTCTGGGTAGCCGCGCAGCGTGAAGTGGACCAGCTCATCGCTATCGTTGTCAACGAGCCTCAATACTCCATCCAGGAGATTACTGAGGATTACGATGAGCTTGCGGAGCGTGCACCCGCGACCGAGAAGGATAAGATCGTTCGCATCCGTGGCAGCGTCATCAGTTTTGTGGACCGCTTGGACGACGAGTTCACGAAGAGCCTGCAAAACATCGATCCCCACGGCACGGAATACGTCGACAGGTTAAAGGACGAGAAGGGCTTGTACTGCACGATCTGTCGCGCTCAAGCACTCTACCAGAAGGTGAAGCAGGAGGAACCTCTTGGCCGGGTTGTCATGCGTCGCCTAGAGCACATCTATTCCAAGGTAAAGTTCCTGTGAGTTTGTGTATGTGTGAAACTAAGCGTCGCCAATAGCCCGACCCTGTCGTTCTTGCGCTCGAGGCTGCCGTCGCCGGCTCAGACATCAAGCCGTCCATGGTCCTCTCCTCCGATGGCCAGACTTCCACCCTTATCCACTCCCTCTGCGTCCACCTTTACAAGTCTGGCAACTCTCTCCTCCGTACCCGTGCCATGCTGTGCCACATTTACCATTACGCCCTCCACAATGACTTCCACACGGCTCGTGATATGTTGCTCATGTCACATCTCCAGGAGTCGGTCCACAACGCCGATGTGGCAACCCAAATCCTCTATAACCGGACGGTCGTCCAGCTCGGCCTGAGCGCGTTCCGTTGTGGTCTCATCAAAGAGTCACAAACGACCCTCCAGGACATTTTCGCGACCCAACGTGTGAAGGAGCTTCTCGCTCAGGGTGTTCACCAGCAGCGCTATCAAGTCCTCAACCCGGAACAGGAGAAGGCGGAGCGCCAGAGGCAACTTCCTTTCCATATGCACATCAACACGGAGCTGTTGGAGGCGGCATTCCTCGTCTCGAGCATGCTCGTCGAGATCCCCTTACTTGCCAGCATCGACTCGGACGAACAGAAGCGCAAGGCGATTTCCAAGCCCTTCCGACGCCTGCTCGACTTCGCGGATCGACAAGTCTTTACGGGCCCCCCCGAGAGCACGCGCGACCACATCATGCAGGCGAGCAAGGCACTGCAAAACGGCGAGTGGGAGAAGTGCCGAGACCTCATCCAGAGCATCAAGATCTGGAGCCTGATGCCCGAGTGCACAGAGGTGAAGGAGATGCTCGCGAAGCGGATCCAAGAGGAGGGCCTGCGGACGTACCTGTTCACGTACGCGCCGCACTACCGCACGCTCTCGCTCTCGCTCCTCGCGCGCACGTTCTCGCTCCCGCTCCGCACGGTGACGAGCATCGTGTCGAAGATGATCTGGAACGAGGAGCTTGCGGCTGCGCTCGACCAGTCCGCCGGCGTCGTCGTGTTCAACCGCGTCGACCTCACGCGCACGCAGCAGCTCGCCCAGACGCTCGCGGACAAGGTGAACGCGCTGGTCGAGCAGAACGAGAAGGCCCTCGACCAGAAGCTCGGCGTGAGCTCTGGGTGGAACGACCGCGCCGACGGCGGCAAGGGCGACAAGCGCGGTGAGCAGACACAAGAGCGGAATCGCCGGGGCGATCGTGCCAGGGGTGGCGTGCGCGGTAAGCGTTGAGCTTTAGTTTCCTAAAGGCTTGTCATTGGGATGATACTGACTTGAAGTTTTTTACAGGCGGCGCAAGGGGCGGTCGTGGCGCACGGTTCGCACAAGGTCTTGGATCGCAAATGGCGGGCAACACGCAAAGAAACCGATAAACGCACGCTGTCCGGGGGTTGTAGACGTCGTTGAGGACGTTCTCTATGGATACATATATATCGCTTCTACTGTGTGCTCTCTCGTGTACTGTACTGTTGTATCCCTAGCACACATACGTACAGTCGTCATCTGAATTTCTCTTTGTTCGCTATCTATGTTGGATCCTCAGGCCTCAGGCCTCAGTCATCGCTCTCCTCTTCCGTTGACTCGTCTTCGGACTCGTCCGAGTCCTGATCCTCGGACGTCTCGTGTGCAGCCCAATCGGAGATCTCCAGTTTTTCGTGCCGAAGGCTCTCTGCAAACGCCGTTAGGGTGTGGGGTTGTACAAGTGAGTATGATCGTACCTCCCGCTGGGACGTCATACCCTGGTTGGGTTACACAACGAGACAGATCCGCCTTCACGCCGACCTTCGTATACGCCCCCAATATGCACCCCTCCAGCTTCGCTCTAGATTTTTTCATGAGAACCGCCTGTAGAGAAAATTGTACGGCAAGGACTCACCCGTCCGCAATGACACAGTGATCAAGGAGCACGCAACCCACGATCTTGGTCATTTTTCCAATGACACAGTGCTTCCCAATGACGGACCGCTTGATGCTCGCGCGCTCGTCGACCTTGGTTGATCGTCCGAGAATTGAGTCAGCAGAGATCTGCGCCTTCTGATCGATCAGCGCGCGGTTCTCCGGGTCGGAGGGGAGCGTGTAAGGCGTCTCGCCGAGGAACTGCGCGCGGGCCCAGTCAGAAGGCGAGCCGAGTCACGGCCAGTCAGCGTGCGGAAGGCGAAGAGAAGAGAAGCGGGGGAAGGCGGAAAGAAGACGCACGAGGCGGTTGAGTTCGAGATAGGTGTGGAGGTTGTTCGCGCGCGACGCGGGGCCTGCGGCCGTGCGATGCAGAACGAGGCCGACACGGAGGCTCGGGGCGCTCGCGTCCTCGTCATCCTGTTCTACCGGCGACGGCACTATGGACCGCAGAGGCTCCGCCTCGTCTGGCTCCGTGCCTTCTGTGGAAAGTTGCATGCGGTCCTTGTCCACCGGGAGATGCATGGTGGAGTGTTTCAGTGCCTGCCCCTGGGAGATGTTGTCGGCTCCCGAACTGAGAACTGTCCGCGTGGAATCAGTGAGCAAAGAAGGTGCCGAGAGGCCAGGCCAGACAGGCCTCACCGTTGCCGTATTTTTCTCGCCGTGTGCGCTGGTACTGCGGTTTGCACAGCCATGGTATGAACTCCTCCCGAAGGGATTCGAGATGCTCTTTCTGTGCGAGCACGTCGAGCACGGTGCGCTTGCACACGTAAACGTGTGAGTCCCGGAAGCCTGACGAGAGCTTAGAACGCGAGTATCTGAAGGCATCCCGAGCGTCAGAACCACACACATACAGCCAGATGGGGCGAGATCCTTACTGCGAGAGAAGGCTCATGCGTAGCTCGAATTCATCGCCGTTTTTATCCACATCCTCCGGTGTGTCGACGTATAGCAGCGTGCCCGAGCGATCGTCGAACACGATGGGCGCATTTGACGGGAGGACGCCCCACTCCTCCGTCGCCGTCCCCTTTTCGGGCTTGCTGGCCTCATAGAAGCACACTGTGGCGATCGAGCCATCGCACGTCGTCTCCGTCCGGAACTTGTTGAGGAGCCGTGTGAGGGAGAGCGATGGCGGCGGAATGAAATCGCATGGGAGCACGATGAAGTCGGACTGTATGCGTGAGGAGAGATGGCGCAGGAGCGTGCATGTCCCTACTGCCATATCTCGAGACTCTTCGTAGGTCTGCAGGTCGATTCTGAGGGATGGGAAGAGTGAGGACACCTCGGACTGGATGTAATTGGACATCGCCGAACGGTGTGATGTTGGGCATATGAGCAGAACATCTAACGAGAGGGTAAGCGCATTGTTCTACCAGTTTACAAAGGTATCACCTGCTACACCCGATTTCTCTAGCCAGGCTAGAGGATACTCGAGCATGGGCTTGTTTGCAATGGGTAGAAGCGCCTTCGGGCATGGCTCGTCTCCATGATTACTCGAGAGAGGCAATAGTCTACGGCAGTGTTCAATCAGCCATTGTTCGTATGTACGATACGGGGTCTTACTCTGCGCCAAAGCCCGCGAGTACGACCGCGATGAACTCGCGAGTGAGGCTTGTGGAGGATGACTCGTCGAAGTCCATGGTAAAGTTGCAAACCACGATCTAGGGTTGGCCCTGGTATGGTAGCCACCGGAGACGCCCATATCCCGGCGGCAGATCTTCCGCCCAGATTTGACTTCGCACTGCCTTTCATAGTTGCTTCGAGGCTCTTGCGTCTGGGCCACCATCTCGGACATCATTCGCCTCTTGAGAGCTCCCGGCACCCACCTAGGCATCATAGTATCAAGCGTATAGAACTGGGCGCATTCGTCTTCGGTGATCTGACACGTTCCGCAGCGCCTCAGCTCATGGACCAACCATGGTACTGGTGTACCCAACTACAACTAACTGGGCAGCACGGCGCAAGTAACGTAACGCTGTCGTGACTCGTCGGTTGAGGAGCCTCTGGCCCCCACTGAGCCACGTAAGCCCACGAATAAATACGCGCCGGCCTTCTTTCTCACCGCGCTCGCCTTTCTACATGTTCGCCCACCATGTCATCATCGAACACTCATCTGACCTCCACCGAATCACCCGACCCCCCAATCTCGGTGTACGTTAAATGGACCCACCAAAGCTTCATGCCGGTCCTAGCTCAAGAAACAGGTCACCCGCCTCTGATATACCACTACGTCGTCCCCATATGCCCCTCTCGACCCATCCGGCTCGGATCCTACGTCAAGCTCCTCCTGCTATCAAACGCACTCTATCGCCCTCCGTTCTGCGTCTCGGGCCCGAGTAAATCATACGACGCCTACGACGTCCACATTCACGGCCCAGTCATCAACGTGCATGAAGCCACGGACACAGCGCTCACACTCACCGTTCGCAATTCAGTGTCGTGGAGCCCAGTACGATATGCCCGGATCTCTCTTCCATATATCCCAAAACTCACGGTGGCCATCGATGGGCCGCTCATCATCCGACCGCCCGAACAAAGCTCGAGCTTGTCCACGAGGACCATGGAGCTGGAACACGACGTTGAGATTTACGACCCTCCGCGATCCCCTCTTCGACCTCCAGCTTCTCCAACGTTCTCGTATACCGCGTTGTCCTCTCCGGGAGTGGGGGTACTAGCGCCGTTAGAAGCGGACGCCGCACAACCCGACCGAGAACGCTCGCACTCACCGATGAACAGGAGTCCTAGCTCTCCTCTTGAACCCCCTGGTGGGAGGAGGATCTAGGACAATTCGTTCGGCTCTCGATTCTCAGTTCAAACGGACATTTCCCGGGGGGCGGGGCGATTCGTGGAGCGGGGCTCGCGTGTCCTGCCGTATGAATAAGTTATGTGCCTGGAAGCAAGCGAAGTTGCCATAATATTAGGACTCTATGGTGAGTTGGTATTCACCATACGCATGCGTACCTATCGCTAACAATTGTGATGCGTATTGCGAAGAACCCCCATGTTTTCACGACCGGCATTACTTAGACAACGGGCTTTGTCATGTAGCGTTACACATGTCTCTTTTCTGCTTCAATGTTCCATAGGACACTCCTCCATACACTCACTCTATCACATCCACGGACTCATACCAAGTAGATGCCACTCGGATGATATCATCATGGTGCTCGGTAGCTCGGATAGGAAGGGTACAGCATAGCATATTCACGTCATGTTGGACATGTCCCGTTTGCCGTATTAGCTCGCTTGGAATTTTGGGGCGTTGTGGACACTTGTCAGGACGCGATAGACTATCCTATTTTGTGCAATCTGGCCTGGCCGGCTGGAACGTGTGCAAGGGGCAGCCTGACGAGAAGCAGTGTTCTGATCGACGGGCCGGCAGACGCCGGAGGAGAACAAGTCCGGGATCGGTCTGCACTCTCGGACCCTCTCCTCCAGCCCAGCTCAAAGTCCGTCCACGTCTCGCCGGGCTCTGCCTCGCGCCCGCTCATGTCTCACCTCGCCGCCCGCCTAGTCTGAATTCCCTCTTCGACCTCGCTTCCCTTCCCACCTCTCTCCATGGTGTTTTCCAGTCCGGCTGGCCACATCTCCACACTCCTGCAAGCCCCTCTCGCCCTACCTGCTCACCGTCTCCTCCCGGAACCCTCACACAATGGCCCACGTCTCTGTGCATCAGCTTTACCAGCGTCTTGAGACAGTTGGAAAGGGCGCATATGGCTCGGTGCACAAAGGCAGGGACCTTCGCACCGGCGAAGTCGTTGCACTCAAGATCATTAACCTGGACACCGAAGACGACGACGTAGGCGACATTCAGCGCGAGGTGGCACTCCTTACGCAACTCCGAGACGCCCCAAATGTCACCAAATATTTCGGATGCTATATGGACGGCCCTCGTGTATGGATCGTCATGGAGTATGCCCAGGGAGGCAGCGTACGCACGCTCATGAAGGCATGCAAGGACGGCGTCGTCGAGGAGAAGTACGTCTCCGTCATTACTCGCGAGGTCTTGACAGCCCTCAGCTACCTCCACAAATCCTCCATCATCCACCGTGACCTCAAGGCTGCGAACATTCTCGTCACCTCTGCCGGCAAGGTCATGATTTGTGACTTTGGTGTCTCTGCCCTCCTCGTCACGGCATCGAGCAAGCGGAATACGTTGGTCGGCACCCCACACTGGATGGCCCCGGAGGTTGCGCATGCATCTGCTTATGACACCAAGGCCGACATCTGGAGCTTGGGCATTATGATATACGAGATGATCAAGGGGAGCGCACCGAACTCGCACATCGTCGATCAAGCGAAACTCATTCAACTCATACCGCGCATGAAACCCCCGCGGCTCATCGAGGGGGAGGGCACCAAGGAGTTGCGGGAGTTCGTGGCGTCATGTCTGAGGGAGTCCCCGAGCGACGTACGTCCCTCTTCTCCCGAGCATGTTTGATCCGCTCTCACCTCCGGCCAATACAGCGGCTCAGCGCGGACGAGCTATTAAAGACGAAATGGATAGCATCCGTCCGCAAAGTCCCCATTACCACCCTCAAAGATCTCATACTTCGGTATGACGCGTGGGTCAAAGGCGGCGGGACGCGCATGAGTATGGCAGCCCCTCTCCCGTGGGAGGAGGAAGAAGAGCGAGAACGAGGGTGCGTCCTTAAATGGCGTTGCTTCGTGGGCTTCTCTCACCCGGCCTTAGACTGCAGCCGGACATCGATATTGACGACGAAAACCCCTGGGAGTTCGATTCAGAACGAGGACATTCCGTTTCCAACCTCGGCGACTTCGAGCCCGACAACGCCCTGCTTGCCCTTCTCGAGGATGAACCTGCCGGCGGACAGTCGACAGTTCGTCCGCCCGCTATTTCCAATGTCCCGCCCACATTGCGAAACCTCTTCGATTACGGCGACCTCCCTCCCCCTGAGCCGTTTCGCATGCCGACGTTTGAAATGCCCTCCGACGATTTCTTGGCCAATCCTTCGCTCAACATCCCTGCACGTGGTCGAAGTCCGTCGAGGAACCTAACTACTCCCGAACCTACCCTTGACGACCCACACACTGCAAAACAAGCTAGTTTCGTCTTCCCTCCCGCTTCATCCACCCCCCGTTCGAAGCCCTCCCCTGCCATCGTCAATGATAATGACCCACCACCGTCGCCATTAGAACGCAAACGAGAACGCCTTCCTCCTCTAGGTCCGGGGATCCCTCGAGGACTAGCCCCTACGTCGGCGTCGTCCGACACTGAAGGGAAGTCTACAGCCCGCGGCAGGTCCGCTTCCACGTATCGCGATGTCCGGTCAAATCGCGGTGTACCCGACATCGAGATCCCCGCAATCTCCCCAATCGATTCCGCCACCGACAGTCCCCCACCCATAGTTTTATCTGCATCCTCGCCCGAACGCACAACAACTAGTCGTCCTGTGATTAGCCGTAAACGATCGCAAAGCAGCGCAGCGGGCCTGTCGTCACCGTCGTCAGCATCCTCGTCCTCCACCTCTCGGGGAGGTCTCTCCACTCCCGACTTCCGCTTCCCTCCCGTCGCGCCGAGCCCCCTAGGGCCCGATCGAGGTGACAAGAATTCAGCCGCATCCCCACTTCCTACCATCCGGACGCCTCACGGCCATGACCGACGATCTCCAACGCACTCCAGTGTATCTACCATATCCACGATCTCTTCCACGACGTCAAGTTCTAGTGTTCACCAGACATCCCAGTCCTTGGATGCATCTATTCTCCCCAAACGCCTAGCCTCTCCTGGGGGCTCCCTTCCAACGCCGCCACCAATGGTGCGAGCGCGCTCGGCGACTGCGACGACGGAAGCCAACTCGTTCGGCGCAGCGCAATCATCACTAATAGGCACTGTGCGGACACCAACGAGGCGGCCCAGTCTACAGCGGCTAGGGTCCGCTTCCGCACTTGATATGCCCGTCAGACCGTTTGCGAAGTCCCGCGATGAACGGAGCGGCAGCCCTGCCGAGTCGTCGTTCAGCACATCGTCAGGCGTGCCTCTTCCAGGTTTGCGAGATGTTCTCAAGGTAGGCGCATCTCTTGCATGTACACACTGCCCCGTCGCTCACTGACCCTTACCACAGATCCCCACGCTCAGTTCCGAGCATAAGCTCGGCATGTCCGACCTCCTCCCACCCTCCCCAGCACCGTTCCCCGTCCCCTCCCGGTCCATCAAGTCCCCCAACGGCCTCCCCCAGCCCAACTCGACCGCCTCGTCCTCGACCACCTCCCTCAACTCGCTCGGCTCGCACCCCAACCTCTCCTCGAGCGACCTCCGCCTCGGCTCCTCAGACCCCTCCCTCTCCTCGCACGCCCGCTCGCTCTCGCTCGGGGGCCCCGCGCCCCCGCCCCCGCCCACGGCGCCGCCGTTCCCCGCGGACGCGTTCCTCGGGCCGCCGATCCGCCCGCTCGACCTGGGCCCGCTCGTGCACTCGCACGCGGCGACGCACGACGCGCTCGCGCGCACCGTCGACGAGCTGCAGCAGTGGATGTCCGTCGTCGAGGCGGGCCTCACGCACATGCTCGACCGCACGGCGCGCGACACGATCGAGGAGGAGGCCGCCGAGGCCGAGGACGTCGTCGTGTACGAGCGCGCGGCGGCGCGCGCGAACGGCCGGGCGGGGCTTGGGCACGGTCGGGACGGGTCGTTTGCGTTCTCGGCGGACGGGCGGGCGACGCCGGGGGCGTTCGCGTTGCCGGTCGCGATGGAGTAGAGGGGAGTGTCACTTTTGTGTGGACCTCTGCGAGGGTATGTGTGGGTTGTGCTATGGTGTTTTACGCGGGTTGTGTAGTGTACGCTTGCTGTGGGCTTATGTCTCTCTTCTGTTGTTGCTTTCCCTTTACTTCGTGCTTTAGACGCATTAATGCATGTATTATACATCACGAGCTGTCTGCGATCTGTACTTTTTTCTCGTTGATTGACGTGGTCGTGACACGGCCTAACTGCCTGAACAAAGTTCGATGTCATGACAGACATACGGGTCCTTGTTCCCCAAGATGACGCCGTGCAAAACTGACATCACCTCCATCGATGGTAAATTTCCGCGTTAGCGCACGCAGAGACGCCTCCAGCTCGTAAGGTAATAAAAAAACAATGCGATGTGTGGTTTCTATTGCGACGGACACTCTATGCGTACATATATACCAGGCGACCGGTGGACTGACGACAAACGACAACGACGGCGGGGGCGAAGGGGGAATGCGATAACTTAGATGAACTTCTTCTCAGAGAGGTACTCCGTGATGCGGCGGACCGCCTCCGCGACGTCGCACTCGTCCGTCTTGATGTGCACCTCCGGGCTCTCGGGCGCCTCGTACGGCGAGGAGATGCCGGTGAAGTCTGCACAGGGAACGTCAACCCCAGGTACGGAGAAGAAAGAAGAGTGGCGAGAGGGGAAGGGAGAGAACGCACCCTTGATCTCGCCCGCGCGCGCCTTCTTGTAGAGGCCCTTGGGGTCGCGCGCCTCGACGACGGCGAGGGGCGCGTCGATGTAGACCTCGACGAACGCAAGCCCGGCCTTCTCGTGCAGCTCGCGCGCGACGGCGCGGTCCGCGCGGAAGGGCGAGATGAACGCGGTGAGCGTGATGCAGCACGAGTCCGCGAAGAGCTTCGAGACCTGTGCGTGCGGGCGCGCGAATGGATAGGCACCGACGCCCCCGCCCGACCGGAGCCCGAGCCCGCACGGAGAGGGGTGAGAGTGGAGGTGGGGTGAAGGTAGAGTGATACAATGCAAACGAAGACGCAGGTAGAAAAAGAGGAGGCCCGGTCAGAAACCGCACCGCGCAGGGAAGCAAGAAGGGGGGGGGATGGACGCACCTCGCCGATGCGGCGGATGTTCTCGTTGCGCGACTTGTCGTCGAACCCGAGGTCCTTGTTGAGCCCGAAGCGGATGTTGTCCCCGTCGAGCCGGTACGTGAACTTGTGCAGGTGGAGGAGGTGCTGCTCGAGCGCGCACGCGACCGTCGACTGCGCCGTACACCACCCGTCGGTCAGCGAGTCGGACACTGCGCGGGGAAGCATGAACGGGCGCACCTTTCCGCTCGCGCTGAGGCCCGTGAACCAGACGGTGACGCCCTTCTGGGAGAGCAGCGACGCGCGCTCCTCCGCGTTCACAGAGCCTGCCAGTGCCCCAGGCGCATCGCGCATCGTGCATCGCAGCCGATCAGCCTCGGATCGCTCTCCCATTTCACGAGCGCGCGCGATGCTCACCGGCGTGGAAGGTGATGTTCGTAGACATTTTTGCAGACAAGCGAAGACAAAAAGAGGAAGAGGCGGGTGAGCGGGGAGGACGACGACGACGACGACGGGAGGAAGGGCAGGGGAGGGGGACGATGGCTTGCGCCCTCCGCTCCGCGCGGCGGGCCCGTATAAGTACATTAGCAGCACGTGACGCCCCCACCCCTGCGCGCGCGGCGGCGCGCGCGCACAGCGAATGGCGCGGGGCCCAATTCGTGGAGGATGATTCAGCGGCGCATGAATTCCAGATACCTGCCAGGCAGCAGCGCACGGGCAGAGGCGCGGCGGGCGCGAGCACGGCCAATCGACGCACGCTGGTATGCGCAGGGCTGCCCGGATGCGGTCACGGGCACGCTTACTCGAGTGGGAGGCGCGGCGGCGCGCCTGTCGTGCGCTGGATACGGGCGGCGTCTGACTGGCCCACGGGGAGTGCAGGGGGGGGGGGGGGGGGGGCGCGGTNNGGGGGGGGGGGGGGGGGGGGGGGGGGGGGGGCGCCGTTGCGACGGCCACCGCCGAGTGATCATTGGGGGGGTATGTATGCGCTGTTTCGATGCGTGGGATGCGGTACTAGTACAGGGGCGCGGCCAATCGGCGCGCGGGGAATAAAACGTGAACGTGCGAAAGCGCGGCGGGTCCGGAGGAGCGTACAACAGCGTGGAGAGGACTAGTAGCGAGCGAGCGATATGTCGAGCGGGAGGCGCGGGGTGGAAAGCTAAATACTTATTACATGCCGTAAGGGAGCAGCACTGGGAGCGCGGGGCCACGGCCGCGAACCGCGCCGTGCAGGGGCGCGACGCGATGCGCGGGGGCGGCGGCGCTCACGAGTGGTGCATCTTGCCGCAGACGTAGAGGACGATGCGCTGGATGGCGTCGGTGACCTGCTCGGTGCTGAGCGGCTGGTCGACGGGCGGGCAGTGCATGAAGAGCACGGGCGTGCTCTTCGGGGGGCTGTTCCGCTCCTTGAACTTCTCCTGCGGCGCGAGCATGCGCTTCGCCTCGGCCATGGAGCAGTAGAAGATGAAGTCGCACAGGTAGTGGCCCGCGTCCATGGAGGAGTAGACCTGCTGCAGCGTGCGCGGGCGCGGGGGAAACGTCTGAGCATCAGCGGCCCGGAGCGGGGCACATGGCCGCGGGCGAAGGAGGGGAGGGGAGAGTGACGCACGTCGATACCGCTCTCCTTCAGGTGAACGATCAGCTTGGGCACGTCGACATCGGTCGAGAGCTCATCCGGGAAGGTCTCGTAGCCCTTGCCGAAGCCGCGATTGGGCGGAGGGGGGATGTCAACGACGGGGTCAGCCGGGCCCTCGGGGCCGTGGTTCCCACCGTGGAGGGGCGCGCCGACGAGTATGCGCTCCATGCGTATGAGCTCAGCCTCGGTGCTCTCGCTAAGGTGGTCCCTGGGGAGGTGGACGATGGGGGCGTACTCGCCGCTGGCGTCCTTCATGCGGTAGCCGTTCTTGTGGCTAATACGCTCGATGCGGAGGGGCCCGCGGCCGGCGACGCCGACGTGGAAGACGACATCGTAGCCGTTTTGTGGGGGCGGGGGGATGACCATTTCCGGGTCGACAGGCGCGGGGAGGACGGGCGGGCGACTGTGGAAGCCGGGGACGGAGGAAAGGACGGCCTGGTAGGTGACTGGGACTTGGAGGGTGGTGATATGGATTTGCTGGGGACGTGAGAGGAGTTCCTCCATCTCGTCTGTGATCATGGCAGTCTGGTCTGCGGGAGCAAAGTCTACTGGAGGGTCCGTGTAGAGAATGGTGTTGTGGAGGGGCTTGACGGCGAGCCATGAAGGGTTTTCGGCGTACTTGCCGAAAGGCTGCGCGCGCGGGCGCGAGAGATTGCAGAAACAGGGATAAGTTAGCGTTTGGAAGCAAGGCCGACATGAGAGAGAGGACTAACGCCGAAACCGGTGATGAGGACGCGAAGGGCATTGGGGTCAATGCCGTCCGTGGCGGGGATAATATCGATGGGGGGCATGGGGGGGGGGCGGGCGTCGCGGAAGGAGGCGACGGTGGAGAGAAGAGGAAGAGGAGGGCGTGGCGGGCAAGAAGGGGCGGGTGTGTGGCGAGGGACAGGGACGGGGAGGCGTTAAGTAGGCGGAGAGCCGGGAGACGGGACGGGAGCCGCGGGGCGATCGATGGGGGGGACTCGGACGGGGCGGGCGGGCGGGGCTGCGACTGGCCGCGATCCGCTGGCGCTCGCTGGCCGGGCGAGGGCGCAAAGGCGGCCACGCCACGAACCCAAT
>FTLJ01000911.1:0-14845 GCA_900155495.1 Porogramme epimiltina
GGGGGGGGGGGGGGGGGGGGGGGGGGGGGGGGGGGGGGGGGGGGGGGGGGGGGGGGGGGGGGGGGGGGGGGGGGGGGGGGTGGTGGGGGTGGTGGTGCTGGTTAAGAACGAGGGCGGGGGAGACGACGGGCTGCTGTTGAACTTGTGAAGAGACGGCGGGGGGGCCGACGCCGGGGGCGGGGCCACTTCCCTCGCCGGTCGCCCGCGCGCCCCCCGCGGGGGCCGTCGCCGCCGCCGAAAACGCGCCCGGGACGCTGCCGGGCTTCGAATTCCAGCTTCCGCCCGTCCCGACGCCGCCCATGCCCATTCCATGCGCTGTATTGAGCATCCGCGGGCCGACGTACGACGGGAAGCCCGGCCCTCCCATCGTGTTCGACGTCAGCGTCGGCCGTCGATCGGCCGCAAACGCCTGGCCCCCCGGCGGCGGCGGCGACGTCGAGGCCGAGTATGACGAGCTGTAGAACGTCGCCGCACCGCCAAAGTCCTGCGCGCCATAGTCCCTCGCCCCGCCCTGCGCCCCGTCCCTGAAGCCGTCCCGGAGGCCGTCGCGGGGCATAAAGTCGCGCAGATGGGAGCCAAAGTCCGGGCCACCGGCGGTGTGGTCACTGCTATTGCGGGGATCGTAGCCAGAGTGGTCTGCGTAGTCCTGTGCGTCCGGGCGTGACATGGTGGGCAGGAGGGTGAAGATCGAAAGGGGTGCGCTGGTGGAGATCGATTGGGCGGGGTTGGGGGAGAGGTGACGGGCGGTGGGCTCGGTGGAGTGGGTGTGCGCGGGGCGAGAAAGAAGGAGAATCGACAGCGAGAGTAAGGACAAGTGAACTCGATGCAGAGAAAAAACACAAGCAGAAAGAGCTATGCGCAAACGACGAGGAGTCAGCGACAAACGGAGGAGAGCGATTCGAAAAGATAAAGGCGAGGATTCGACAGCGATGCGACAGAACTGACGGACGTCCCGGAGGACGGTGCGAGCGACGTGTTTTTCTAGGAGGGGGGACCGCAGTGAGGGGACGAGGGCAAGGCGGCGAGGGGACGAGAGGCGGAGTGCAGATTGCGGCGGAGTTTCCAACGGTGGGGGAGTCCGCGCACCAGCTCAGCCCAAGCCGACCACGAGGATATCACTGGCCGCTACTGGCTGCCTTCGCTCGGCCTGGGGACACGACTGGGATCGCTAAGGGGCACGGCGCGCCTTCCGCGCTTTCATACTCCGGCCCTCGGCCTCTCCAATCTAGCCCTTTCCTGCGCCTGCGCCTGCGCCCGCCCCCGCCCAGCCACCGCCTGCGAGATCGCCCGTGCCACCGCCAGATCCCCATTGTGGGCCGCTCCGCACCCCTGCCTTCGTCCCCATCCGTCGCTCAATGGCCATGTCCTCGGCGACCACGCCTAGCCGCCATCACCCCCCGCGCCCGCCGCATGCACCGCGCGTGGGTCCCTATGGGTCCGCGCTCTTCGCTGCCGCCAGCGCGTGTCCCAGCCCCCTGCGAGTCATACCTGGTCGTTCCTCTTCTTCTTTTAGCAGCTCCTCCTCGCTGGCGCCCGCCGGAGAATTCTTCACGCCCCGGCCCCGCCCCAGCGACGGCCCTCTATACGGCCTAATCCGTAAACCACCGTCGAATATCGACCCCCCGTCCCGCCATCGATGCTATCATCGCCCCACGCGAGCCACTCCCCGTCGCTCCTCATGGTCGCCAGCGACGTTCCCCGCATTGCCATCACTCCCCCAGACGGCCCTCCTCCCAAGCCCGTGCTTCCTCACCGCCTCTCAGGCAGCGGCCATGCTTCGGACGACACTGCGCCCGAGGCCGCCCTCCCATGCCCCGCAGAAGGCCCATTGTGCCCTATATGCCCCTCCATTTGTTGCCTTGACGCAGGGGCCGGAGGGCTTCGCGTCCCCCCGCGCTCCTCTGACACAAGGTCTCAGCTCGCATCACGATTCATCATCCTATTGTTCCCTGGATTTGTCCCCGTCTCGGTCGGCACTTCGGAGTCTGCACCTGAAAGCTTGACGCGGCGATCGAACTCGCGTTTCGTGCCACGTATGGCCGGAAAGAGGTGAACGGTTCACCCTGCTACGTGACATGTCGTCTTGGGGTAAGGAACCATGCCTGGTCGCGGCTCGGACCCAATCGTATAAAAGTGCCCCTTTCTTCCAAGTTTCAACTGCTGGCATGTTCCGGCGGCCACAGCGCGGCGGGCAACTGATGCGAAGAGACGTGGATCGGGCGATGCTATCGCGGCCCGTTGCTACTAAGTAGCTGCTAGGCTTGCGATAGAGAAGCCTGGCACACTGGCAGGTGAAATGAAATGTAGACGTGTACTTGGTTTAAAAGAACATGACCCACCAGGCTTTCGGCGTAACTGCTGCTCTAAGGATCGGGTTGTCTTGTAGAGCATACCGGTAACGCCGCCTCCGAAAGAGGAGACGGTGCCGAATAGCAGTCCTTACTAGAGTCAAACATACAACAGGGATCGATAGAGTTTGAAGCATCGAGCGTCTTGCAATTGTATGGTGGCTTCAATACCTATAAAGGTTGCAGGACAACGCATTACGCAATGCACAAGGGTGTATTACAACTCACCTTGTGAACGTGCGGCGAAAGAGAGTGCTGTGACAACGCAGCGCAGCTACGTCGCGTTGCAGACACAGCATCGTGCAGTCAGGAAATAACATTCCGTCAAATTGACGTTGACGGCGTTCAGTACAACTTGTCAACTGAAGTCGTCAAGCAGAGCCGGCGGAGGTGCCATAATGAGATCAGTACGTAAGCGCGGGGCACGCGGCAGGGACGCGCTTCGCCGTGCGATACTCAATCCAAGAAGACGGAGCGCTGTGAACGCAGTGGACACCGTCCTCGCTCTGCTTTCGCAGATCCAGGGAGCCGTCGTCTTGGAATACCTCGCCTCCTACCCTCCTCCCATCCACCCCTTCTCCCTATCCTCAACCCGCCTGAGCCTCCAACACGTTCGCTACTTTCTCCCCGCTCCCGGGCAGCACCGTCATGCCTGCAAGGCGTGCGTCCGCCGGGCACAACATTGCGGGAACCTCTAGGGTACACAGAAGCAACGGATCCAACCACAGCATATCAGCACAGTCGCCCGTCATACCGCTACAGAACCTCCCCTACTCCACCAATGGCCCGCCATCGCCCCAGCAAAAAGTAGTCCAAGTCCTCATCAACAGGCTCAAAAACAAGGTGCGTTACACGCCCTAGGAAGCGATCACGATGCTGACGGTGTGATGTCGTTGTAGCTCCCATGTAATTCAGGAATCTCATTAACAGAGCTCGAGTCGGACGATGCGGTGCAACAGACGGTGGACGCTTTGGTCGAGCTGTCGCGAGATTCATTGGATATGATCTCTCTCGCACTCACAGAACAACTCGAGAGACTGGCGAAGGTACGTCGTACCCCCCTCGTGTGCAAGCAATCGTTCTGAGGTCCTGCAAGCAAATCGAGGGCGCGGGATTCCGCGGCGTGGACATCCTGCAATCGCAACTATTCCTGCTCAAGGTGCTGTCGTCCGCCATGGCATCCAGGTGGGGATCACGCAGCGAAGACACCCGGCCAAACTCCCGGGGAAGCAAGTTCCCCCCATCATCATCTAAACCCACGACCCCAGACTCCTCCCTACACCCGCCGGGCCGCTCACGGCACCCGTCCACGGAGCAGCTCTCGACGACCGCGACGACGCTCGTCGAGCCACCGTCTCTGGACGATAACTGTGCCAAGTACATCGTCAGCGTGATGGTGCTCCTCCTCCGGCAGGCATCCCCGCGCAAGCACCGTCTGACATCTGCAGCGAACCTGTCGTACGAAGCGTCGTATCAGGACTTCGAGTCCGTGGAGTCACACGAATTCGGCGGCACGGACGAAGCCCTGGTCACGCTCCCGCCGCCCATTGCGTCCGGTCTCCCGCGGACGATGACGCGCGCGAAGCACCCCTCGTCGACGTCGCTCAACTCGGGGGGCGTGCACAGCTCGATGTCGAGCCGGCTCCCGCAGCACTCGGTCGCGTACGAGAAGACGTCGTTCCTCGTCGCCAAGTCCGTGCTCTCCCTGCACTCGTCCATCGCAAAGTACACGGGCCGGATCGTGTACCACCTCTCCGCGTCCAACTGGCTCGTCGTGCTCAGCCGCATCCGGCAGCGGATACACAGCCTCGCGAGCTCCGCCGAGGTCGACCCGGACGTCGTGGATTTGCAGCTGATCACGTACAGCGCGCTCGACCGCGCGAAGATGTCGCAGACACTCCAAGGTGCGTGCCGCGGTGGCGTTTTTCCTTTCCTCGCGTCACACGCCTCGCGGACGGAGCGCTGACCGGTCGCCGCGTTCTGCGCGTGCGTTCGTGCGTGTGCAGAGGCGTCGTCGCTGCTCATGAACCTCAAGCGGGACGCGCAGGTGCCGGTCGCGGTCGCGCTGCGGACGGCGGTGTGGAACTGGATCGAGCTCTTCCCCGACGAGTACAACGACGCGCTGCGGTACCACCGCCGGCTCGACGGCGCGCCGGAGCGCGTGTTCGACCTGCTGTACGACGCGCAGGACGCGACGCGCGACAAGGGCGCGATGTGGCCGACGCTCGCGGTGCTGCTGTGCATCTGCCACGACCGGATGAAGGGCGAGTTCGAGGCGAACGCGCTCGGCGGGCACAAGGGCCCGTACCGCAAGGTGCGTTATGGTGGCGTATCGCTCGCGGCGGGGCCCGCGCGTGTGTCGTGATGGCGTGAGCTGACCGCCCTCGCACCACGCCAGGACCGCAATATCACCGAGTTGCTGCTCAAGAACCTCTCGTTCACGTCACGCTTCTCCGAGGTCGCGATCATCTGCGCAGTGGACATTTGTAGGGCCGCGTCGCGGGTCGCGCCGCAGGAGGGCACCGAGAATGAGGTCCCGCTCATCTCCATGGCATTGGACATCGCGCACGAGCTCAAGGTAGGCCGGTCGCCCTATCGGCACAGGTATTTTGATCGTGACGCATTTCGGGTTGGTAGGCGACGCTCCTGAAGTGGACGCGAGACCGGCCGTTCTGGGAGAGCCCGGAGGAGATCGATGTTGCGGTGTTCGCGGACGTGCTCGCTGCGCTCTACCGGTTCCTCCCGCCAGAAGAGTCTCTTCCTATCTTCCAGCAGTGCCTCGAGCCTGAAAAGTCGGAGGCTATCAAGATCTGTGTCGTGAAGGCGTGTTTGAGCCTGGTCATCGACGTGAGTCGATATCCCTCCTTTCGATCCGCGCGCGTGCTCAGCTTGGCGGGTTTCACAGAGCTGGAAGCTTCCATGGCAGAGACCATTGGAGCCGTTGAAGAAGCTCGTGCAAGATCGTCTCCAGGCGATCTTCTTCGTACGTTTTACTCTAACCCCGCGCCATCCACGCCGCTCACGCGCTCGCAGACGGCCCACACTGGTCGGAGTGAAGTCGACGCGCACGGCAACTCGAGGAAGATCAGCATCCGCCCGAAGGCGAAGCGGTACACGTCCGAGACGCTGCCCGATCGCGACCTGCTGATTCTGAGCATGATGACGCTGTGGCGGGCAGATGTGTGGTGGTATCACGATGCGCTGGACGAGGCCGTCATCGGCCGCATCTTCTCGACCAGTGTCAGCATCTACTCCATGCCCATGGACCCCGCCGTCAGGTGGTCCCTGGCACGGACGTTCCGCTATTTGATGGAGTCCATTGTGCAGTGCCCGGTCGACAGCCCCAGGCGCCCCCTCCTGCTCACGTGGGTGACGGAGACAGGGTACGTGGAGGCTTCGTTGCGGAGATTATACCGTACTGAGCTTTGCGCCTAGACCTGCCGTTCTAGCATCTGTCGCGACCAATTTGCTGAGCGTCCGGACGGACCTGCAGACCCAGAGGATGCTTATGCAGCATGCGTACGAGATCATGTACCGTTACGCATCCGCCGAGAAGGTCTGTCCTTTTGTCCCACCCGCCGCTTACAACGCAGGGTGACCTACACATCCAACAGGGATCCGAGCTTCAGTACGCCATGCGCGGCCTGCCAATGCGCGCGGCGGCCTTCGCGCTGGCCGAGGTGGCCTTCCTCGTTTGCTTGTGCTCTGCTGATAACCTCGTCTCGCTTGCGGCGTGCAACTGCCTGCGCCTGCTCGCACAGGTGGAGCGCCAGCCCAACGCGGCGCAGCAGACGGAGGTTAACGAGGAAGAGATCTTGAAGCGTCACCCTATATATGAGCAGCTCGGTGACCCTAAGGTGTCCATGATCGGTATGTTTCCGATCACGCGTGCGTGCGGCTACCCGGGTGCGAATCGCTGACGTCGCGTTTAGGTCGGGTTGGGCATCAGAAGCGCATACGGAAGCTCATGCGGCTGATTACGGTGCCGTCTGCTATTCATGTCGCGGTGTGGCAGGAGCTGTACTTCCGTTGGTGCCAATTGACGGAGATGACCGTCCGGCTCTCGGCTGATAACAGCGCGGACGTGCTGGATACTGGCATCACGCCGGTGGGCGACAAGGCCCTCGGCTCGGAGGTGAATACTTCTGTGACATATGCGGTGAAAGCAGTCTCAAACACCACCCCTTAGGACCGGCAAGCGGCATGGCAGAACCTCACGCTGTTCTTGTCCTCGCTCGGCTCCGCCTGTACACGGGACGGACATGACCCCGCCGCGCTCACAAGGGTCATCCCGCCGCCGATCATCCCGGATAACTGCCGCGTGTTGCGCGACCCGCACGACCTGCTCACGACGTTCCTCACGGAGACCGTCAACCTGCTCGTCCACGACCTCCCGCAGGTGCGCGACATCGCGCGCGAGGCGCTGAGCAACGAAGCAAGCTCCCGATTGTACGGCCGGATCGTCAAGCAGCTTGACGAGTACGTGCCCTGGTTGGCCCATCCACCTCCCGTCTTTTGTATGCGTGACCGCTAACGCTGTGTTTCTACCCTCGCTCAGCGTCATCCGCATGGTGACCGACGACGAACACGTCAACTACCCGGTGCTTGTCGTGTTCCTCGAGCAGTTCATCGCTATCCTCAAGGTGCTATCGGACAATGTGCACAACCTCACCGAGGACCTGCGCGCTATCGATATCCCCTCGACGCTGTACACGCTCGCGACGTTCATAGCGCGGGTCGACGACGCCGATACGGCTTCCTTGCGGCTTCGCGTCAAGTTCTGCAACCTTTGCACCGGCGTGTTCGGCCGCACGGAGCCCGTCATGATGCGCAACAAAGAAGGGGGTATGCGCCAGAACATTGTGGATATCATCGTCGAGTGGGTGCAGGAAGTCACGGTAGGTTCCTTGTTGGAGACTAGGATGTGATCTAACGAATGCTGAATTCTGACGAACTCTGCTTAGACGGAGGGCTCCCCGGTGCTCACGACGGCCCAACAGGAGCTGAACGTCGCCATGTTCAAGGCCGCCGTGACGCTGTTTGATAGGCTGAAGCTCGAGCCTACCGACGGAACGACGGGCGAAGACGTCGCGAACGCGGTGTCGAGGCTATTCGTGAGGTATGCGAACTTCCTGACGAAGGTTTGGGAAACCACACGGTACGACGGCAACGTAAGTTTTCTCTTCAGCTTACTTTGTGACACTTCAGCTGAATGCAACCCAGGCTCGAGACGACGCCATCTCGGAGAAATCGTCCATGTCGAGGGTGCGTGCGAGTTTTTTTTTGTAAGTTTTCGATGGCCTAACGTGTATTCTTCTCGGTAGCTTCGTGTGCAGCAGCGCGACGGGGAGCTCAGGGAACTGTTGATCGATGGTCTGGCCTCCCTCACGAGCGCAAACACCGAGTCTGGCATAAAGCACTGCGTTTCTGAGATGGACAAGAAGGATTCGACCAAACGTCTGATCTATGCCCATGTTTTCATCCGGGTGTTGAAAGAGGGTGTCCAGTTTTCGTCGTACGACGATCCGCCGGCTCTCGTCAAGGAGAACTGTCTCTGTGAGGTGTGTTCGGGATTCCTATATCCAGGTCACGTACGAGGGCTAACGTGGTGTGTTGACAGCTTGTCAAGGGGCCCGACGTACGGATCTAACTATATGCGTCTTGACGATATGCTCACGCCTCGATTTTAGATGTCGTTGGCGCTTGCCATCTGTGAGATTTGCCCTCCCAACGAAGTGGACTCGATAAACGCAGTCATGCTCAACCTATTCGACACCCGGTCGACGCTCATGCACCTGCTAAAGATGATGATCGACCTCGAGATCAAGAAGACAGGTAAATCGATTATGGTCATCAGTCCCTAACACATGCTGAATGTCATGCAGAGAGCGACACGGCTCTTTTCCGCAGCAACTCGACCTGCACTCGGTTCCTCTCCGCTTTCGCGAAACTGTACGGGTACAACTATCTTAGGTCCCTGATCGTTCCTCTCGTAAAGCTCGTGACAACAATGCCGCCGGGGCACGGCTACGAGTTGGATCCGGCAAAAGTTTCTCAAGACGAGCTTTTGCAGAACAAGGAGACCGTGGAGTTCATTACCGGGAAATTCTTGGAAATCATCTCGTCGTCAATTCCCGCACTTCCTTCGTGAGTCTGATCAGCTCTCAACTCCGTACTTCTCGCCAAACACACGCGTCCTATAGGATCATCCGGGAGATCTGTGCTCATATCGCAAAGGCTGTGTGAGTCTCCAATGTTTTCTTGTTACGAGTTTGCACTAAATGTCTGTAGCAATGACGTTTGGCCGGAGGCGAAGTTCGCTGCGCTTGGCGCCTTCATCTTCCTTCGGTATGTGCGCATTGATAACATCCAACATCGTGTACGTTTCTAACCCTCCCATAGCTTCATTTCGCCTGCAATCGTCCAGCCCGAAAACGTGGATGTGACTCTCCCTCGTGGTGACGCCACCGTTCGCCGTGGCCTTATGGTTATCGCGAAGATCATTCAGAACTTGGCAAATAATATCCTCTTCGGCAAGGAGGCGCACATGGTCATCCTGAACGATTTCTTGAAGGACAACATTGTTACTGTTACCAAATTCCTGAGCGAGATCAACGTAAGCTCGTTGGTGTTCTCTGCGTGATCGCCGGAACCTAACTCGAGTTTAGAAATACGTCCCGCCCAGTGCCGACGAAGATGCCGACGAGTGGCTGGAGAGGTCTTACGACGATACTGACACTATCGTGCTCCACCGCTTCTTCGAGAAGCATGCCGACAAGATTGGCAAGGAGCTTCTTAGCTCCTCGAAAGCGGCATCGGAGAAGGCGACTCCCGAGTCGGAGGCAATGGCCGCTAGCGGCAAACGTGCGTGGGATGCACTGTGTGGTGCTCTCGTGGAGCTTGGGCAGCCCTTGGAGAGCCCCAAGATCTCGACCCTCACGAGTAGGGAGCATGCGCCGTACCTCGAACTGATGATGAAGCATGACCATCGCGATACAACCGTAGTCGAGGACCTCTTCGTTGAAGGTATCACCTCGATTGTGAGTAATTTCTCGGTTGTTCCGCGATTGTTGTTCAGTGTACTAAGGGTGTCCCGCAGGATGCCAATGCTGTCTTCATTCTATCCATCTCTAAGATCGACGTTGAGGTGATGGATTTGGAATTGTTACTCTACTACATTTTCAGGGTGAGCACTTCGGTTTTGACGGCTATTTGATACTGAGCTATAAACTCCATCAGTGTATCATGTCGCCTTCAAACGAACACCGTGATTTCGACATAATCTTCGATTGTACCGGGTTCACATCAACCTCTCAAGTACCTGCACAGTGGCTCAAAAGTGCGACCGAGACTATACCCACGGATATCTGGAAACGATTTAGCACTCTCCGCCTTCTTACTCCCAACAATTATGCTTTGAAGTACCTTCGTAGATTGTATAATAACCTCTCATCAGGTAAGTCGCTATGAGAGTATGCGTGACATCCGCTCATCGCATCCAATAGGTCCATCGAGCTCCTTGCATATTACCGTCCACAACTCTGTCGGCGACCTACTTAGTCAATATTCTACTGGTCTCACTGCTGCGTCTCTAGGATATGCCGGTGCGTTAGTTTGACCTCAACCCTGTGAATGCCGTAGACTCAAGTGTTACTCTAGTGGCCCTGGAGGCAGAGCCAACAATCGACTTTGAAGACGTGACAATGCGACAAACACATTCTATGCGGGTGCCTGTGACCATGAAGATCGGTGAAGGCCACATCAGGATCACTACGGTAAGCCTGGGAGAGCTTGCATCGAATTCCAAGCTTATCACAGGTAACAGACCAAAGCACTGCCTATCTCAAACTTGCTGTCGAACAAGGCCACGGAAATTATCCCCCTTAATGACATCAACGATGTGTACAATGTATCAACAGGTCACGACTCCCACGAGTTCATCATCCGCAAGATTCGGCAGGGCGTTACGCTTTACTTCTCCTCTCCTTATCGAGACAGCATTGTTAAGGTAGTGTGCCAATTTCTCGGGGAACCATCCCAAGAATTAACTCCGCCCTACTTTTCAGGCTATTCGCGACGCAAAGTCGAAGACGCATATTGTACAACTACCAGGCACAGAGCGACACAATAGGCTGTCCAACGTCATCACTACGCTCCTTCGCATGTCATTCTTGGGTATTTCTGAGGAAGAAGACGAAACCCGTAATGCGTGTTTCGAACTACTTTCCGCGATTTGCACATACCTCGCCTTCGAAGGGCGGCCAGCGGTCCCCAATAAGGGTAAGGACAAGTGTTCCGTATTTGCGTTCCTGCAGCTCACACAACAATCCAGGCGTTTATGCTACGGGACACCCAGGAGCTTTCTTAGTCCAAATCAGTGACAGCTTAGCCAGCTTTGCGCCTCAGCTGACTATGGACTTCATCTCGGAGATGGCGGGCAGCATCAGCAAGTTGGAAGGCTCAACACCCTTGCGTTCACTTGCGATACAGTACCTGGGGCCATGGATCAAGAACTTGCCGCTGTTCACTGACCCGTGCAGCAAACTTCACGAGCCGACGGGTACACGGTTCCGTGACTGTGTTCGTATGATCATCGACATCACCACGGGAGAGAGGGAGGTGAGATAAGAGTTGACGCGCATATTGACAGAAGGCTCACATCGCATTTCAGCTGCAAAGCTATGTCCAGAAGTTCATCTGGGCTGAGGTCGGAAGGCTTGAAACGAGTACCATCAACATCATTTTGGATGAGCTTATGCGTGCAGCTGTGGATGGCGGGATGGGCTCCATACGCTCAGAGAGGGTGGCCGACACGATGAGTTCCATAAACTCGATCAACGTCCGCGGCAGGATCCTAGCTCGCGTACGCAAGGTAAACGTAGCGTGTTTACATCATTCAAACATCCCTCTTATACTGCTATCTAGGTTATCGGCAAGACATCCCTGAAGCCTACGAGAAGTCTGGCAGATAACGTCCACTGGAACGAAATAGCGTGCCTGACTCGACTAGTCCTGGTCGTCGGCAACTCCGCCAAGAACGCTGTTCAGTGCATGTTGTTCGTGCCCGAGATCATGCACATCGTGACGCTCATAGCTGCGACCGGCCAGCTCTATGTCCGCGGGACGGTCTATGGAATCATCACTCATTTGCTCCACGCGCTCTACTCCCTCCGCCTCACCGACTCTACCGCCAGCCCCGAGATCCAGAACATGATTGACGAATGTGTCACATCAGAGGGGTTGAGGCTTTTTGGCCTTGCCAAACCTACCCCGACAAGCGAATATATGCTCTATGATCCGCCAAGTGTCAAGTGCCTAATCGACGACCTTGAATCCCTCACAAGGTTACTACTTCGAATCATGGAGACAATATCCGGCTCGACAAGTACGTGTTATCAAGCCACCTGTGTCCAGATATACTGATCAGTTTCCAAGGTCTTTTGAATGTCTGGCGAGCTCGTTGGATGAGCCTCATCACATCATCAGCTTTCCAGCTATCACCAGCCGTGCAGAGCCGTGCATTCGTCGCCCTTGGTGTCCTCGCTACATCGGATGTGGATGACGACTTGCTGTATCAAATGCTTGTCGCATTCAAGACCGCCCTCTCGCAGGCGAACGAAACCGATACAACATCAGTCGTCAGCATGCTCCGGTGCATCACGAACGTGGTCCCCGCCACAAATGGCAATTCTCGCTATCTCTCGCAGCTATTCTGGCTGGCCGTCGCCCTCCTTCAATCCAGCCACATGTCACTATACGTCGAGGCTATCCGGTTACTCCGAGTGACGGTCGAGAACATGGAGGATCACGGCCTCTTCGCGGAACGAGGCGTCAAAGTAACCCTTCTGGAGGGCCGCGTCCCGCTCGAAGAAATCGCATGCCAGCTCGATCACCTCCTCGGCCTGTCCTTCGAGTCCAGCTTCTCCTTCGCCCTGGCCGCCACGATCTTCAAGGGGGTCCGCCACTCTGCGCTCCGCGAGGCCGCCGAGGGCGCGCTGCGCAGCCTGCTGAACATCACCGTGCGCGCGTGCGGCGACGTGGACCACGCGGACGAGGGCGCGGGGGCGCCGCTGTGCCAGGAGGTGCTCGGGTACGTGCTCGCGCTGCTGCCGATGTCGACGCGCGTGCGCGGGTACCGGCGGCTGCTCGAGGAGGCGGACGCGGACGCGTCGTGGCTCGCGGAGGACACGGTGCTCAACGGGGACGACGACGACGCGGTCGTGCGGCTGCCGTTTGGGCTGCTCGGGTACGCGGACAGTAATACGGCGCTGCTTGTGACGTCGTTCGTCACCGCGATGCTCGCCACGGCGCAGGGCGACGACACCGAGTCGGCGATCTTGTACCAGATCCTTTCGGACGTCGCGGACGCGTGGCCCGAGGTCATCGGCATGGCGTAAGTGTCTTATTCCCTCGGCCCCGCGCGCAGGTGCTAACTCGTCCGCTTCGCGACAGGTACGAGAGCCTGCAGGACAAGGTGAAGGAGACGTTCGCGAACTCGAACAGCCCGGCGATCCTGCTCTCGGTCTCGAACGTGTTCCGCGTCGCGACGCACGAGATGGAGCGGCTCGGGCCGATCGGCGGGGGCTCGACGCGCGCGCTCGGCGGGGCGGGCTCCGCGTCGACGCTGAGCACGGTCGAGGAGAACGTCGTGCACGGGCCCGGGCGGCGGCACCTGAGCGCGCTCGAGGAGCAGGGCATGCAGGGGCTCGTGAACTCGTTCCAGTTCCTGCCGCTGCACCGCGGGCAGGCGACGAAGATGATCCAGTGGATCTCGGAGCTCGTGATGAAGATGATCGAGTAGGTGGCGGGGGGTGGGCGAGTCCGGGGGCGCGGAGGGCGCATCTAACTCGCTGGCTACGCAAACTCTACAGTACGCATCTCTACTCTATCCACGCTGCAGCTATTCTCTCCGTCGTGTTTTTCCCGCGTCTCTCTGGCTGTCCTCCGTGCGCCTCTCGCTTTGCCGTCGATGTCGGTGCTCGCATACCTATACATCTCTCCGCCTATCCCCCACTCCAACTCCCCAGCTCATTCACCACACTCTTTGGGTCGTTCTCGCTGCTAGGCATAGGGCATGCCGTATCGCTCGGTACCAGTACTTGTACACTACTACCTACTACCCAGGATCGTTGCTTTCGTTTGTCGGAGGTGCTCCGTGGATCCGATATCCCGTCTCCCCATACTTGTCACCCCTCTCTCGAGTTTTGTTAACTAGTATTTGTGCGCTGTATATCATAGAAGTTTCTCCTGACTCCTAGTCCGCCTCAAAGATCATCACCAGCATCAAGATTTCTTACAGTGCAAGAGTCAAAAAGTTTCTGGCTGGGATGTTTCAGTACGATGCAGTCCGGTAGCTTAACATGATGATCTTGCTCGCTATCTCTTCTCTGCACGGCATGCGAGCCTGCCTTCTCGATTGTCCCGCCGGATCTGTCTGCGGTCTCTGTTAGGCTCCTGCCGGCGGCGAGGCAGCCGTTCGGGGAGCGTCGCGCTCGGGAGCGTCTCGGCCCGGCCGCCGGTCCGGGGGAATCCCGATGGCGGATGATGTATTGAACGCCAGGGTTCCGGAGGCGGGCCACATCGAAGGCGAAGGTCGCGGCAGCCCCGGGGGCGAAGGAAGAGCACGGCTCGGGCGGGTTCGCAGTGCTGGACGTGCTGGGAAATGCTGGCGCAGAGGGCGTGCCTGGAGTCTGGACCTGACGGGGCTGTCATCCACTGCCACCAGTGCTTGCGCAGACGGCGCTGGCTGTGAGACGTCGGAGCGCGGTTTCCGGGGGCAATAGTAGGCCGCGGGCGCGCGGAGGCTTTGTTAGGGGGTTTTGTTGCAGGAACGGGGCCGCGCAGATGCGAACGCGGGGGCATGGGGGCCCAGGGGCGGACCCGTTGGAGGCGGCGGGTTGGGGCACGGAAGCGGGCAGTTTATTGAAGGTTCTCGATCCGGCGCGGCGTGGGCGGATAGACGGGCCACGCAAGTTCCGCGCGGAAGGGTGTCTGGAAGGCCGTGAATAGGCGCATCGGCCGAAGAGCGCGAGTAGGGTGCATAGGAGCCAGATGGGCGTGGGGCGGAGGGGGGGCACAGCGCGTCGGAGGAGAGTTGTGGGTGTGTAAGGGGATGTGGTAGCGGCGAACACGGGGTCGCTGTCCGCCTCCGACGCAAGGGCTCGTGGTCCGAGGGGGAGGCTGTGGAGGCGGTGGGCAGAAAGGAGCCCTCAGCTGGATGAGGAGCCGGAGAGAGGGAGGGCGGGCGCTAGGGAATCGTATCTGGCAAAAGCCGGACCAATGGGGAGGGGGGAAAGGGAACGAAAGGCCGCGCCGATTCTCTGCACCAAGCCACAAGCCCAGTCGTCAACCGGGCCAACCGAAACAAGTATTCTCACTCTCCGAACGTCAAAGATGCGCAATCTTCCTCCTCCTCCTCCCCATCCCCCCGAACATTGCCTTATTTGGTAACTTCCCCCTCCTCCCTCCCCCCCTCCCCTCCCTCCCCGCCCATGGAT